>JAKCPI010004665.1:0-58697 GCA_023213315.1 Euborellia annulipes
TCACCTGAATCCAAATATTGGTTTTCGCGACCTGGTCTGTGTGTGTCTGTGTTTCTGTCTGCGAACAAAATATCTCAAGAACGAAAAGAGGTATCAGATTGAAATTTTATCATTAAGTAATTCCCTGGGACGTGTGAAACGAAGCTTTTGAACGATTTTGTCCAAATAGTTCTGGTACTTTACTGATGGACTTTTTCAGTTTTTTTTTTTTTTTTTTTAGATTTTTCGACATGGTCTGTCTGTGAACAAAATATCTCAAGAATGAAAAGAACTAGGAAGTTTGAAATTTTATATTTGAGTTAGGCCAAAAAGTACTAATACTTTACTGATGCACTTTTTCAGTTTTTTTTTTTTTTTTTTTTTTTTTTCTTAAAATTCGCTCCAACGATTTTGATTAAAATTCAAAAATCAATTATTTTTTTAGATGCTCTTTAAAATGTATATTCTCATTTTGCCATTGAAGTCTTCTGAAGACCACTTTACTCTTGTACTTTATAGCAAGGATAGGAGAAATGTCTGCCATGCTAATAAAATATAAATATTTTTCCATATTAAAATATATCGGCGGAAACTAAATATATGTCGACACGAAAAAATCTGATGCGACAGTTCCACCAGATTTTTTAAATTAATCTCCTCTTGGCTATTGATGTCATTTAGGGGTATAAACCTACATATATAACTTTAAGATTCTAATAAATAGAATATTTTGATTCATAATAGTATTAATAGCGTGAATTTCCTTCTCCCTTAAGCCCCGAACATAGTTCTTAAAGTCAATCAATCCAAATCCATTGTGTGAGGGGTTTCCAAAGAGTTATTAATCGACACCAATTCATCAAAAGCGTCTACTATAATTATTCATAAAAAGGATAGCCTACTGTATTAATTAATAATATTATGAAAAAAAATAATTCATTTTTTAGAACAAAAGCAAAAATTTGACACATCCGAATTTTTTCTTTAGAGATATGCCTTCTCAATTTCTCTAGTTCGAACTTTTGATTAAATTTGTCATTTTCCTTCCAAGCCGTCTTCTTTAGTCACAAGTTTTAAAATCCTTTGACCTAATTTTCAAAAAAAAAATTCTTCCCGGCACAAATGACAAATGACGTAAACTAATTACAGAGAATAAAAATGTAGCAAAAGCTACATAATGAAGTTTAAGGTGACAAATTTAATAGTAGGAAAAATCATCACGTCGGATGGGTTTTTATCAAAGGAGACAGCTAAAAGATAATGTTCCAATTTTCTGTCCGTTTGAAAAGACTTAAAGGGGTGGAAGTAGGCCTATATAGAAATTTTTTTATAAGCCTAATATAACATTTATTTCTCATGGAATTTCGAATTAAATTTTTCAGTCTTATAGAGCAGGGGTTTCCAAACTTTTTTCGTTTCCGCCGCCCTTAATATATGAGAATTTTTCTGGGGTGCCCATGTCAAATCTCAGGGCAAATGTTACTAATAGTTTTTCTTCATTTCAAATTCAACGCAGCTTACATAAACGTAAAATGCTGGTCAAATTTACGTTGAGGTCGAGTAACATTATATTAATATGATAATATTTTGTATAGGAAAATTTTCACGGCGCCCTAAGAAAACAGCCGCGGCGCCGACTTTGGAAAACGCTGATATAGATGATGTTTTAGAGAATTCAGGACAAATACTCGGGTACCAAAAATCGGGTTTCCAAATGGGGAGGCTCAAAAAATTGATGAAAATACCGAATTTTACACATTGGAAAGCAGAGGATTCTATCCTTCCTTATGAAAAATTAAAAACCAATTAATTATAATAATAAAATAATTAAATTTCTCAAATAAAAATTGTTAATTAAATTTTCATTTTTTCCTTTGATCCTCAGGAATATATAGATAGCTATTTATAAAATACTTAATGTAATATTATTTTAACAAAAGATGAGCTTTTTTTAAGTGGCGAAGAGGGGGGGTTTAATTATATTTTAATGAGCAAGAAATCTATATAAATAAAGATAAAAGGTGCGAATGCATCTTCTGATTGGCTAGTCGCCGTCAGAGACAATTTTTCTGGAATACTTATTTGAAACAGCTTTGAAACATTGGTAAAAATTAATTAGATAAAATTAACATGGAAGGTACATTTATATCATCTATAAATAAAAACATAAAAATTCATAAATTTCAATTCAGCAGTACAAAAATTATGGAAAACATCACGAGACGTTCCCCGCCAGGAACTAAGTTTTTTTAATGAGAACCTTTTTGAAAATGCCAATTCATTAATTTATTGTCATTTAATATACGATAATTTATTTAAATTAAATAAATAAGAACTTGTTTATGTTTTCAGAAAAAATGATCAATTTAATTTAAATACTTATCCAAACCAAATGTTTGTATTTCATTTTTTTTTCTTTTTTAAATAAATTTCCATCTTATATAAATGACGTCTATTTTTAATAATTTACAACGATAAGAGAAAAGTGACAAGGTAATGAAGGGAAAAACCACTCAAATGTCACAGTGACAAAGAGGAGTGAGTGGTATGGGATGAAAGGAGAAGGGCGATTTTCGGGAGAAAGAAACCAACAAAATAACGAAGCAGCGGAACAAATGCAATTGACAGAAATCTATATTCGAACGAGGAGATATAGCGAAAAGGGAAAGAGAAAAAAGAAATATATCAAATTTAGAGAAATAACTTCCATTTCCACTAAGTGGCACGTGACGTATATTTATTCAATCGGCGAAGGCATACGCTTTTGGCCTTTTATATTATATCACTCCTAAATAAATAAAATAAACAAGTGGGCGAATAATAATATTGTAATTACCATGTTAGAGAAAATTAGTTCTCCTGATTTGGACCAATATTTTATCTTTTAAACTTTTTATTGGAATAATATAAATTAGGAATATTCAGAAATTGAAATCACTAATATGTAGTGGACCACTTGCACATATTTATTTTTGTAGATATTTCAACGCTTTCATGGGCGCCCCGCAACACGGGGGGGGGGCGTGGTCGGATCTTCGGGGGGGGGGGGGTAGGTCGTGGTCGTTCAGATTTTGACATATCTTTTTTTTATAAAGAGGGTATCGTTTTAATGGAAAAAAACCCACCCTCCACTTCAACATAAACATCCCCCTCCCTCCACAATTTTTTTTTTTTTTTCTTTTTATAATTTATAATTTTTTTTTTTTTTTTGGGGGGCCCTCCTCCCTCCCTGTTCCTCCCTAACGCTTTATTATCTTTAGTACAGTCGGCACCACAGGTGCCTTATGTGCTAGAGAGTGGAGTCTTGAGCTTAGTCAACAAAACCAATATTTTTAAAATAAATAAATCATCTTTTTTTAACGAAACTGAAGGGGAAAACTTTTAAGGTGCGCGTCTCGGGGTGCTAATTTTGGCAGGGGCCACAATTTTGAAGCTATCGACCTCAAATAGCTATTTAAAATATCTACAACTTATAGAAGCCCTTTTTTTGATTTTCGAAAAATAAATTTTTTTATTAAGATTAATCTCATTAAATAAAAGATATTTTTTAAAAATTCGCTCTATATCTTATAGATAATTAAATTAGTAATCATTGTGTTAAAAAATAATTAATTTTTTACCCTTAATTAATTAGCTAGAATCTTTCAAATGAAATGAAATAAATTCCTTGTATTCCTATGGAAAAAACTAACGCCATCTCTTACCGTCTCGAGAAACGGTAGTCAATCGTCTTTTAACGGCTTTTCGAGACGCGCACCTTAAGACAACACATCCGAATGCTAAATATTTTGATTCAAGGCTCGATTCCTGAGCATATTAGGAGTTTGTGGCGCTGATTGTAATATAATTTGATGGATAAATATTTTATAAATTGATTGACTTTGATTTTGTTCTGAAGCTCATCAAGCGTTAAGCTGAAATCATCTATAAAGAAATCCTTATTTAAATTACTTCCAATAAAAAAGGAAGGTGTCCGAGTTTATTTCATTTACTGTCCAAAGTTAGAGCGGACTTTTCGGGTACAGTCAATCTCCTCAAAGATCCTTTTTGGGTTATTCTAAACATTATTTAAAAATTACGATATGGACAGAATGTGGAATACACTGAAGATGGGCCTAAACATTGATTTGAGACAATAAATAAAATTAGTTAAATATTTTTCGAGATCTATATACCTAGTATTTGAGTAAGATATTAGTATTCAAAATTCGGTCTTAACTACAGCAATAGGTACATGAAAATAAAATTAGCTGTCTTGCCCTTTTTAATATCTTCTTCATATACAGGGTATTTATTTATTTATTAAGAAAGCATACAAAAAAACTAGTATTTTTAAGGATTTTATTTTGTTTTTTGTTTTTAGATTCTGGGACATTCCTAGTGCCTGGTGGCAGTGCAGTACAATCTTGGTGGGACTGGCCTCTGCCTTATCACTCCTCGTCGCCATCACTGCCTTAGCTGCCTGCTGCATCACCTACGTGGTCCATGCCGCCACAGCCAGATTAGCTGGAGGACTACAGCTTCTTGCTGGTAAATTATAATTTCACTACCTATTTAAATATTTTTTAAACAATGAAAAAGATGTAAAGAATAATTTTTTTATTTAGAAAAATTCTACTGTCAAAAGACCTAAACAGGTTATTTACTACTAAATATTTTAATCATACTATATCTTAAAAACACTTTGGTCTGTAATTTATTTTTTTTAATAAGTACTTGCGTTTTAACAGTTTCAACCTCTCCTTATAATGCTTAATAGCTTAAAGAGTTTAATATAATTTTAATAAAAAAAAGAGAGAGAAATTTATTACTAAATAAAAAGCCTTAGTAAAGCTCAATAATTTTCCTCTGGCGTTTATTAGTAACATTTTTTACCTACACCTAATCTGAGATGGAAAAGGGTATTAGTTTGGGGATTAGTCTTATTAAAAAAATGATTCTGTTCCCTTCAAAAAATGTAATTTAGTTGGTTAAAAAATTCTATTAATTTTGTGTCAAAACTTATTGTAGAAAATTGGAATTTTTAATGATATTGTTTAAACAACAAACAAAAAAAAAAAATATTTTACTTTGGTGGTATGTTTATTTTGTAAACGGCTCTCTATTTTGGAACAACTTTCCCAAAAGAGCACTTTTTAGAGCATAATAAGTTATTATCACATACAGGGCGAAATATTGTTAATTTTTTACACTCAAATATACAAATGTTTAATTAAAATTTTTTAACAAACTTTTATATACAGTATACAGTATATTTAGACATTCAACAAGGGATAAGGGGGGGTTAAACTCTCCTATCAAAATTAAAAAAAAAAAAAAAATAAATAAAATATACTATAATAGATAGAGAAGATATATATATAGCGTAAAAAAGCGGTGAACATTGAAGGAGAAAAATAACAAAAATGAAACTTTTTTTGGCCAACTTTAATTAATGCAAACAAAAGCGACGTTTCAATCCTAAATTGAGATCATCTTCAGGCTTGTTGTTAAATAAAAAAAGTTAAAATTTATAATTAACAAATTTGTGAGTATGTTTTATTTGTTGCTCGATCCCCCGCCATGGGGAATTTGGACCATCAACAAATCCCAGACAGCTTGGAATATTACAGTAATGTTGCAGCAATATTGCCAATCTTGCTCAATATTGCAGCTCAAACAGCAATATTACTGCAATGTTGCAAAATGGCTGACAGGAATATTGCAACAATATTGCTGCAATATTCCTAGCTTGGATTATTGCCGCTGCAATATTGCCAATATTTTGCAAGATTTGCAATAGTGATGCAATATTCCAAGCTGTCTGGGATCAAATAGCTATAGATCTACTCACAAATTTGTTAAAGAGATGTGTTAAATTTTGTAAATAAATTTTATTCATTTATCGGAGAAATTATATTAGCTACCAATTAAATATTATAATTGAATCAAATGCCCAAAAAGGCTTAAAAAATAAAAATAAAATTGGCTATGATGCCCTTAAATTGCATCCTGTTTTAAGTTGTGTCTCTTGTTCTACTTGCTTTATAGCTATTATTATGTGAAACGACAATTTTTATCTTTTGTTTGTTTCTCTGAAATATAAGCTGAGAGAATTGGAATTTATTCAAAAACATGCGCCACGTTTTGTGGTTGATTTTTTTTTTTTGTTTTTTTATTTATTTATTTCCGAAGTGTTTGCGTACTTAGGCCCTGTTCCTTAGTTAAATTTCTCTACACGTGTATGCACGTGTGGTGTTGTCGCTGTAAATCTCCCACGTGCAGCTTTAGGGGAGGAAGGAGGAGGTGGCTTAATATTATACCCGAAGTTGTGCCGTATGCTGGGAGGCGAGGCCCTTTGGGGGTGGAAGCCTCCGGCTGCTTGAGCCCAAGTGATGTTCAATTCCACCCCCCCTCGAACTCTCTCTAACCATCCGCCCCTCATTTGGTCATCTGGCTGGCTATCCCGATTACAAGCACAACGATTTGTCAACCGGGCTTTATCGTCTTACGTTAATTGAAACTCTGGGTAATTTATGCCCCGCTGGGTTTATCTCTAGATCCAGCCCAAAGTCAATAATCTTAACCTTTTTTTTTTTTTTTTTTACACACACAATCACTTCTAATTTAAAATAAAGGATTAATCTTTTTGATTTTTATTTATCGCCTTTGAAAAAAAAAAAAAAAAATTCACTAACGAGACGCTTACGTAATATATAAGCCCAACCAACCACATTAGCAATTAATATTATTATTCCTTATCTAAAATGCAGTAACATATAATTATGAGTGTTCAGAGGCCTAACAAGGATAAACATAAATTAATAATGACTTTTAATGTTTGCCTTTATAAGTTATTCATTCGATCGCGCAAAGTGAATTAATGACTTTAATTAGATAAATGAAATAGTATTTAAATTTTCAATATTTTGGATATCAAATTGTTAGACCTCCACATATATCATATATTTAAATAATGAGGTAAAGTCAATAGTAGGGGAGAGTGGGGCAAGTTGAGACGGGGGCAAGTTTGATACATTCAATATAATTCGCCAATGCGTATGCGCATGTTGAAGCGAGTGGTAGCAGTCGATGTGTCGTAAAGTGACGCTGTACTACACATAGTGGCAGTCAAATCCGACAGCGAGTTGTTGAGTGGTTTAAGGTTTGGTGTTTTCACACCACAAAAGTAAATTTTTACCTTGTGTTTGAGTATAGAAAAAGTGCATAAAGAATCCCTGAGACCTATAATCACTGTGCGCATTTTATTAAACGTTTCTTCCTGAGTAAGTTCATATAATTTATATAAGGCTAGGTGCTCTACTTTTTAGGTTATGTTAGTTTTAAAGACACGTGGTCACTTGGGGCAAGTTGATACATTTGGTTGGGGGCATGTTGATACACTGTATCAACTTGCCCCTCAGTCCATGTGCATTGGGATTGGGAGAAACTAGTTTCAAATTCAGAAGAGGAGGAAGATACAATGTTCTTGGTTTGTTTAAGCCATATTTGCTGTCAAAGTTTGGCCAAGACTGGATCCAGTGCATATTATGCAATAAATATGCACCCATCGAATGTGGCAGGTCACAAAATTATACACATGTATTCATTGTGCATCTTATGTGGAAATAGGACTAGATTGGCTTTTTATCCTTTTAATCATTAAAATGTATTATTTAAAAATTAGCACAATCTTCTTATTGATATCCCATCAGATTATCAATCCCCCTTACCACAGTATCAACTTGCCTTTTCTTTGTATCAACTTGCCCCGAGGTGGGGTAAGTTGATACGCAATGAATTTTTTTTTAAATTAATTAATTTTAATACTCCATGATTATTATCAGGAGAGAAAATATGCTATTTAGGTACCTAAAGAATTAACCTTTCAAAATATGATGGTAGAATAAAAGATAGGCGTTCCAATTTTTTGCAAAAAAATAAAATATTAAAACTGTCTCAACATGCCCCACTCTCCCCTACTCTTTGACTGGTTTTGATTAAAAGCTTCGTTTCTTGTTGTGTATAACTTAAATATGAAATTTCAACTTCCAACTCTTTTCTTTCTTGAGATATTTTGTTCACAGACAAACATACAGACAGGGATTCAGAGGGCCTCAAAACGTGTATATCCACCAAAATCTCGACATCGAATTTTGACATGAATCCAATACTTTTCCTATATATTAACATATAAGTGAGAAAAGAGTAACTAGATTATTGTTGTTAATAAAAAAATATTTTTATATATGAAAAGCCTTTCACTTCCGAAGCATTAATGAATTTATTCTGCATTTTAGGATATTTACACTTTAACGATACTTTTTGTTTAAATATATGATATGCAGTATGTGGAGATCCAGGAACATTTATTTATACCATTTGATATCCAAATGATTTAAACATCTGACTGCCTGGAGTCCGAACCCACTCCCATTGGCTGATATTTGTCAACACCTCTAATCTCTCGGCCATGAAGGGTGGAGGGAGAGGGGACAATGATTTTTAGAGTGTGCCAACAGCAAGGTGGGATTTTTTATAGAATTTAAGAATTTTTAAAAGTGATTAATTAAATTGTTTTCCCTCAAGAAATAAAATCTTAAATATTTTTTTCAAATGTAAATTAGCTAAGCTTATTAAGTTTATTGTTATTTACTGGCATCTACTGGTTTTATTAAAATCCAAGATGCTCCAGAACAAATTATTTG
This sequence comes from Euborellia annulipes, assembly GCA_023213315.1. NCBI lineage: Eukaryota > Metazoa > Arthropoda > Insecta > Dermaptera > Anisolabididae > Euborellia > Euborellia annulipes. Next base: position 8,667 of record JAKCPI010004665.1, read on the forward strand.
AATTCGGACCGGTAATAGATGTTCAGTTCAATTAATTATTTTTTAAATTATAAAAATGTAACCAAAAACCGATTTCATAAAACTTAAGAAAAAAATGAACTTTTTTTTTCAAATATTTATTTTGGCTTTGAAAAAGCTTTAAAATAATAAAATATTAATGAAAAGAAAAACTCGAACTTTTAATTTTCTAATTATAGCCAAAGTTTACAAGATTTAATAATAAACCAAACTTTGGAAGATAAGAGAAAAGTATTTTAATTATTATCATATTTAACGATGGCTCTCGAAATTTTTAAAGAAGTGAATTATTACTTGTATAACGGTTAATAACATTTTTACAAATAAAATCGGTTCCATGGCATAACATTTTTACCAATCAACTACAATCGCAATACTGTACTTATGCTACTTTATAATATAGACCTATAATTTTTTTGATTATTTTTGATTATTGATGATTTTTGATTTATTTTTTATTTAAAAATTGAATTTCTCTTCTAGCTTTATTTGTTTTTTGTTTTTTTTTTGTTTGTTTTTTTTTTATTTGATCGCTTTAGCTTTTAATTCTTAATTCGAATCAGTTTAAAAAAATTTTTGTTCTTCCAATATACTGTATTTAAATTTTGTCATTTCATGCACCCCCTAAACTCGTCAAACTCTGGCATAAAGCCATTTGGCATTCTATCTCCGATAGTGTAATGAGGTTAGTCAGTCTATCAATTGGCCTGAAACATTTGCCGAGACGTTCTTTTACCTTTACATTAAAATTTTCTAAAATAGGGAAAATTGTTTTCATTTTATTGTAAATATTATATTATAATTTATTATAGTATGCCGCCGGATCCCATCGATATAATGATTTTTTTACTTTCTCTTACCTATGTATATATGTAATATATATATAGAGAGAAAGTATTGGATTCATGTCAAAAATTCGATGTCGAGATTTTGATGGATATACACGTTTTGAGGTCCCCTGAATCTAAAAAAGTGGTTTTTGCGACATGGTCTGTCGGTGTGTGTGTGTGTGTGTGTGTCTGTGTGTGTGTGTTCAATTTTAAGCATGAAGGAATTGAGCTAGGAGGTTGAAATTTTATATTTAAGTTAAACACCTCCCGGGAGCGTGAAAATAAGCTTTTAATCAAAATCGGCCAAAGAGTACTAGTACTTTACTGATGTACTTTCTCAGTTTTTTTCGATTTTCTCAAAATTCGCTCTAACGATTTTGATTAAAATTCAAAAATCAATTATTTTTTAGATGCTCTTTCAAATGTATATTCTCATTTTGCGATTGAAATCTTCTGAACACCACTTTACTCTTGTGCTTCATAGGAAAGATAGGAGAAATGGTTGCCATGGTAACAAAATATAAATATTTTCCCATACTTATAAATTTTACATCTGAATTCAAATATTCCCTACTGCCGGGAACTAAATACATGTCGACACAAAAAATCTGGTGTGACAAGCACAGTGCACAACTTTCGATTACCGAAGGTAAGAGAAAGTTGTGTGCTGTGCGCCAGTCACACCAGATTTTTGTTCTATATATTGAGTCAAATGACCTCAGTAGCCAAAACAACTTTATTAAACAAATAAAATATTATAATAGGATTGAAAGGGGAAGGATCAACACTTCCTTATTAAGCATTTGATTAATAAATAGCCAATTTAATGATGATGAAGGATATAAGGCCTTTAAAATGTGAGATTCACCCTCTCTTTACCATCAGTTGAAATGAATATGCTAAGTCAAAAGCACATGATAATATTATAAATTGCGGGAGATTGTGAGAAACGTTTGATCAATGATGAACGAAAGGCAGTCAAAAGCAAATTAATGCTAGAAACTTTCCCGATATTTCGTTATTATTCAGGAGATATTGAATCTAGAAACAACCCTTGGCTTCTCCTGAGGATGTGAAGTTTTAACTACAGTGTCAAATCATGTCGGGGTCCAGGGGGCGCAGCCCTTCGGCGAGATTTGCTACAGGTATGTTTATATTTGCTTAGTTTGTTAAATAATGATAATTCTTCTTTTGGGAATTATTTCCTCTTATTCACAGGATATTTGAATTTTATCTTACAATTGTTAGTTGACATTTTGAGAATAGAAATATCAATGGCTGTGTATGATCTATGATTAGCTGCAGTCGCGGTACATTTCTAATAGATTTGTTAGTCAGAGGTGCCAACTTCCTTCAATTTTTACTTTCTCTTACCTATATTTATATGTTAATATACATAAATATATAGAGAGAAAGTACCTATTGGATTCATGTCAAAAATTCGATGTCGAGATTTTGATGGATCTTCACGTTTTGAGGTCTCCTGAATCCAAAAAAGGCATGGCCTGTCTGTGTCTGTGTGTCTGAGTTCAATTTAAGGCATGAAGGAATTGAGCTAGGAGGTTGAAATTTTATCTTTAAGTTAGGCACCCTCTAGGGCGTGAAAATAAGCTTTTAATCAAAATCGGCCAAAGGGTACTAGTACTTTACTGATGTACCTTTTCAGTTTTTTTTCGATTTTCTCAAAATTTGCTCCAACGATTTTGATTAAAATTCAAAATCAATTATTTTTTAGATGCTCTTTCAAATGTATATTCTCATTTTTCTATTGAAATCTTCTGAAGACCACTTTACTCTTGTACTACTTCTTAGAGAAGATAGGAAAAATGGTTGCGGTTACATCTTGAATTCTAATATATCGGCGGAAACTAAATATACCAGTATGTCGACACGAAAAATCTGGTGTGGTAAACACAGAACACAACTTTCGATTACCGAAGGTAAGAGAAAGTTGAGTGCTATGCGACCAGTCACACCAGATTTTTAAGAATAGAAGCTTTAGTCCGACTTTAATAAAAATCACTAGACGGATGATAATGAAAACGGTTCACTTTAAATTTAATTTAAAGTCTTTAAGTAGCTTTAACTAAAGTGTTAAAGTGACTTTGTTTATGAAAATGTGTCATTATCATGTGTAGATTCTTTTGACTTACAAGTTAGCATAATAATTTTTCCACATTTATTTGGGGAATTTATTTGCCCTTTGCTTCTTCTAATGATCAACTTTATTATAAAAAATAAACTATTATGGAGAATGAATTCTTGATCGTATTTGTTGAATAATTTCCTCCAACTTTTGGCATCTCTAATCCTATAACGAGATTTTAGAGTTTACCAGCGTCCTGTCATGCTTGTACCTGAATTGTCACCCATTCATATTCAGGACATGCTTTGTTGTGCCTATCCATAGTAATGCCCTGTAAAATCTAATCCTGAAAATCTGATCCCTATTCGATGTCAAATAGAGAATCATATGTAAATAAAGTCATTTACATAATTTTCAATTAATTAGCACCAACAAATTTATATTAAAGTTAGGTAAATATTTTAATACGTTTGAACTGCTTAATGTTGTATCATCCAATCAAAATATAATTAGGTTCTAAAATTAGTTATCCAAAATTTTATTTCGGTGAAAAGATTGTTATTTACTCTCTTGTTTAAATAACTCAATTTAAGTTTAAAGCTAACATGAAATTTAGGGAGGGATTTTAAAGTACAAAAGGGCGCAAGATTTTATTTGTTCCTTCCCAGTGTTGTCCAAATATTTTATCGCAGCGGACTGGTCAATGTTTGATAATTTTACCACGACCCGCTGATGGGGGACGTTGATTTTTCAGAGTGTTTTGATTTAATTGTATTTAAACATGCCTTCAAAATAAAATACAGTTACTCCAAAAAATGAGTATAAATAACAGAAATACACTACAATAAATAAAATGGAAATAATTTTATGCTCCTTGAACTATTTGATCCATGGACAAGTGATCCACATACTCACAAGAAGTGATTTAAAGTAAATTTGAGGCTTTAGTATTCTCATAGGCCTTATATACAATATAAATGAAAATAATTTTAATTTGTATGCATTTTCGCTGTTTAATTTTTAACCGAGTTTTAAAAATAATAAACATTTTTACCATTTAATTAAGAATTTTTTTTTCATTTGATGGATTTTAAATCGAATTGTAAAGAAATTAGCCACAATTTTATAATCTGATTTTAATCTGCTTGTTCGTCATATAAAAAAAATGGTCAACAAATATCAAATTGTTTATATTTAATTGACATACTCTCTGTTAAAAGCGTAAAATTTTCCATTGAAGAGAAATTAAAATATTTATGATAAAATGACTCGTTTAATTTTTGATATGAAAATATAAATCCATAGCTGCAGTAATTTTTTATGAATGTTTCTCTATTAAATATTCACAAAGTACGTTTTAAACTTAGGATTTTCGCTATTGAAAGATATTTGAAGAAACTCGTATTTTTTCATGAAATATAGTCACAGGCATAGTGTTCTCTCTCAAAGACCTAAGGATAAGAGATGGGAAATATACTTTTTCTTTAATTTTTTACTTTTTTTTTTTTTTTGTAGTTGGATATATTTAAGGCAGTTTCTGCCGCCCAGGGTAGATGTTTCTCTAAAATTTAAAATTCTCACAACTCGAAAACATTTGAAAAAATCAATTACTAGCCGCGACACACGCCTTTAACGATCTTCATGCCTTGCTATTTTTGTTTTAAGAAATTTAATTATTATTCAAATTAATTTAATTTCAAAAGAAGAGATAGAACCCAATTATTTCCAATGGGAAAATTCTTGATTTTCAGAAATTTTTTGAGCAATATTTTAACGATAGGGATTTCTCCCTCCCTAAGTAAAGTGCCATCTATTTTACCTTCACCTATATATATAAAGCAACATTGCCCTCAGGCTTGGTGTATTTGGTATTGCGCCTGCCTTCTATGCCAAGGGTCACGGGTTCGGATCCCAGGCAGTCCGATGATTTTATTTAAGCCATTTGAATACCAAATGACTTAAATAAGAATGCATGGACCCACTACACCAAAGGCCGAGGCTATCGTATAAAGTTTGGTATGGCCTAAGTTGCCTAAAATACTGTATGTATGTACGTGTGAGTGTGAGTGTGAATGGGAAAAAGTGTGAGTGTTAAAAAAAAAAACAAGCCCTCGGGGTTTGGTGTAGAGGTTAGCGTGATAACCTCGTATACCAAAAGTCGCGGGTTCGGACCCCAGGCAGTCCCGATGATTTTATTAAGCCATTTGGATACCAAATGGATATCGTAAAAGTCTTAAAAAAGTTGCCGAAAAGACTGTGTGAATATGAGTGTGAATGAGAAAAAAGTGTGTTAAAAAAAAAATGACAAAAATTTTTCAAGTTTGACTATAATAGACTTAAAAAGACTTCTAATAATAATAATAATATTTACACTGTTTGACAATGCTTCTTGTCGTTAGTTTATTTAGCTTAAAATAAGACCAAGCCATAAAACGTGGCTCCTCAATTCGCAAGAGACAATTACCGGGCAGTTGACTTCTCTTTCCTCTCAGGAGTCCTATGTTAATTAAGAGCCAAAAGTTACACGAAGAGGTTTAAATAAATCTGTCCGAGAGATAAACGCTTGGGAATTCGCATTCGAATGGCGTACGTAGAAAATTAGATTTTTTTTAAGTGAGGGAGGCTGGTTTGTGCGTGCATCTTGTGAAAGGAGAGGATTTCCATAGACCAGTGGCTGAAAGGCCTCAAGGCACGTGTCCCCTCCTCTTATGTGTGCCTGTGTGGTAGAAGGGGTATGATATCATCATCCTTCCTTTGAACATTTGTGCAGATTTATCTTAATGTTTTTAAATGAATGTAAAAGTTTTTTATTAAAGTTATTTAAAGTTTGAAATAAAGATTTTAAAGATGGTGATTTAAAAAGACAAAGATTTAAAAAGTGGCTTACGCTCTTTTTTAAATCGCCATTAGATTTACTAAATAGTACTTTTAATTAGCTTTTAAAGTAGAAAATTACCATTTATTATGAGTCGCAAAGATAAAACTCCCCAGTTATTTAAAAAGATCCTTATTTTTTGGTTTTAGAAATTTAATGTCTGTATAAGGCAAATTCAAATTTTTTGAAAATTATCATTTCTTTATTTAAAGAAAAATTTTTCAAAGCATTAAACCACAAATCTTTCTACATACATTTTCTTTTAAATTTTTCTTTTTCGTAGACCATGTAGACTCCATAACCTAGCTTTGATCAGGGGGAAGTTTTGCAATTTCATTGCTTTTTTTTTCATTAAATTTTACAATATTATTATTTCTCATAGGTAAATTTCGACTCTATATAAACATCAATAAAATGTAAAGGAGCTGTATTAAGAATACCTAGGACCCCTAATTCAAATAAAGGCTACTCAGTACACAATAGTCTTATCTGCCTCCTGCGATAGCGTTTGCATCATAAGACAGTCATCTGGTTGTCCCAAAAGATGGGATGTCAGATGAGGAAAAAGTGTGAGTGTTTAAGAAAAAAAAAGGAGCTTGTTAGATTTGTTGAAATTTCATATATTTTTATTATTAATAGTATTTATCTATATATATATATATAAAATAAAATGGGAAAAGAATGTATAAATATATATGTATATGTCCTATAGAAATCCACAATTATCAATGAATCCATTTGAAATTAAGTACACATATAGTATATGGATCTGGGAGTAAGGTAGTAATAATCTGAATCTCTTAAATATTTTAGAGAATTAATTATAATCAAATTTCTTCAATATGGGAACACAAAAACAACGAGTTGGCTAGAAATTAGAGAGCATCATTTGTGCTCTGTGAAACAGCTTTCTGGTTGTACGACTAGCCACTGTGGGCGGAGCTACGCAGCAGTTGAAAAAAACAGAATAGATCACGTATTGTAATTTGCAACTAACCTAAACATACAATCTGTAAGAGTTGGCTATTATATTCAAGAAAGAAGAAATCTACGTTTTAATAAATCAGTTATTTAAAAATAATTGTTTTTTTTTTTTTTTTGAATTTTGAATTGCGACAATAACTCTCCAAAATTAGCAGCAAACTTGCCCGTCAAAGGCGGGCAAGGGGGTCTAGGGGCGAAGTCTCCTGGCTAGGCGGAAGCCAAAGGCGGGCTTGCGACTAGTATTGGTATAAAAGGAATATAAATACCAACCCAGTTCGGGTAATTCGTGGTCTCCATTCACGTACTAAAAAGCGATTAGTGAAAGGTAATACCATTCCTCTTGGATGTCAAGGTTTCGCTTCACGTTGCAAGCGAGAAAATCATATTTTAGTTATCAATCATTTGAAGTAAATAGTGAGGGGGTCTCAAATACCGAAATACCCATTAAACAAATTTTTGATTCATAAAAGATAATTAAAAAAAAAAAAACTATTTTTCGTTTGTTTTTTTTTGTTTTTTTGGGGGGTAACATACAAAATCAAAAACTATAAACGATTGGATCGCAATAAAAGAGGAAAATTATTATTTATCTATAACATTAATAATTTCATATAAAATTCGATTTGTTACTAAAAGTTGACCAGCCGAAAGCTATTAAGTAATAAAAGTGAAATTTATTGAAATCCCTTTTCGAAATGGTCTTAATAATAATAACAATAATAATTGTCTACACACATATAGTTTAATGATAGAAGTTTTAGTATAAATTGTGGTCCAGGATTGGAGGATTGTGTCTCCAACCCTTTAACCAATTGCCTTTTATCATCCCCTCCTCTCGTACCCTTATTCCAGCTATACTAAACAAATTCTATTTTGAGTTTCAAACTTGCTAAAAGCAACTAAATTATAAATATTAATAAAAAGTGAAATTTGTTAATCCAATAGTTGTTTATTCAACTGGATTTAGGGTCGAAAAAATTTATTTATAGAAATTAGTTAAAATACTAAGAAAAATAATGGGCAAGAAAATGCAATTAGAGCCAGTTGCTTGATGTACGGGTAGTTAGTGAAGTCTGGCTTTGTTTGTAGTGCAGAAACCCTCTTCATTTTTTTATTCTTCTAGTAAAATATACGACATCTCATCATTTTATTTAAAAAAGAAGTAGACTATATATACTTGATATTTTTATTTTGATTAAACTTCTTTTAACAATAAAATGATGAGATATGATATATTTTACAATATGATAAAGGTTAGGGCCCCTGGTATCAGAGGCAGACATTTTGCTTTTAATACATACATCAAACAACCGGCCCTTAAACTATTTTTTTAAATCATAGGAACGCCTGGGAGTTAGGCAACTAGTAGTGAAAACTATTGGAAGAATAAGGGAGAAAAAGAAACCCCTCCTCCTTGACTCCCACTTGACCCCACTACATTCCACTCCCTTTCCATATTCCTTTTTCTAGAGTATTCAAAGGAGGAGCTAAGCTTCTTTTACTTTTTTCTTTTCTTTCGTTTCTCATCCCTTACGATTCTGGGTGCCTAACTCCTAGGCGTTTTCTCAATAAAAAAAAAGATGGCCTTTTCTAATTACCCGTTCTAATTTGTTGACCTATTTCCGGTAGACAAAACATATTCCTCTTTTCGTTTGAGATATTTTATTCACAGACAGACAGACGATAGATATTTATACCTTATGCCCTCTATGGATATTTTTCTAAAATAAATTAGGCATCGAAGTTGCAAAAGTTTTCAGCTTTTATTTGTTAAACTTAGCGGATTGTTAGAAAATTTGCTCCAGGCCTTAAGAGTTTTAAAAGACTTAAAGGGAAAAACCTGATTCAATAATAAATATGCAGAGAGTCATTTTCACCGCTTCCTACAGTCCGATACACTATTTATATACGTGGGGGGGTCTTACGATCACCTATAACTATTATTCTAAGATCCTTCTTATGTTTCTAGTCTATATAAACAAATAAAAAACTTGACAAATACAAATTAAAATTTTTTTAATATTCGTTATGACCAGAAAAATAGAGATATATGAAAAATAATAGAGAGTAAAATTCTTAATTTAAACAAATTAGCTGAAAATGGATTTCAACCAATTATCAAGACCACTAGTACAAAGCTTGTTGGGATAATTAAGCAGATAAAGCATCACGAGTTGGTGGGTAAGCAAAAGATCAAAAGAAGAATAAAAATCTGGTGTGACTATCTAAAAAATAATTGATTTATGAATTTTAATCAAAATCATTGGAGCTAATTTAGAGAAAATCGAAAAAAACTGAAAAAGTGATGCACTAGTAAAGTACTAGTACTTTTTGGACAAAATCGTTCAAATGCTTCGTTTCACATCCCAGGAAATTACTTAAATATAAAATTTCAATCTCATACCTCTTTTCGTTCTTGAGATATTTTGTTCACAGGCAGAAACACATACACACAAACAGACCATGTCGCAAAAACCACTTTTTGAATTCAGGGGACCTCAATACATGTATATCCATCAAAATCTCTACATCGAATTTTTGAATCCAATACTTCCTCTATATATATTATATTTACATATATACATAGATAAGAGAAAGTAAAAATTTAAGAATCTCAATGAACTCTATATTCTTCTTCTTCTCATATTTAATGTTATATGGCTTGGACAATAGTCCGTTTGGCCAGCTTATAAACTCTATATTAAGATGCAATATATTTAAATTAAAATGTATAGCTCTTAATAATATTATTTATAAATTTAATTAACTAAATTCAAATTCAAATCTTATTTTATATCCAGCGATTTTCTTTCATAATGAAATTTTATCCCCTTTCGCCAAAAGACACTCAGGTCCCTTTTAAAAAGTTTATGATGAAAAACTTGTTTACGAAATCGGGCTGAAATTGGATAATAAACTCGAGGTTATTTTGAAGAATTCTGTTTAAAATATAAAGTATATTTTGATATAGCCAAGTGTTGAATCTCGGTTAACCAGATGTTATCGAACCTTAAACGGTTCTTTTTTTTTTTTTTTTTGAGGCAAAAATCCTTTCAGAGTTGCATAAAGAAAAAAAAAATGAATAAAATAAAGTAACAAGTATAAGCCAGCGCTATAAATCAAGGGGATTATTTTTATCCATTCAACACCAACGGGCGTCTCTTTGCTCAATACAAAAATATTGCCAGGAGGCTTTCAACTTCGAATTTTGAAACGACATGTCTTAAAATATAACAACGTCAATGATTTAGGAGTTGCAACAAGGAAATACTCAAAGTTAATGTAATATATAAGATTAGGCATTTTTCATTTTGAAAAATCAAAATAATAATATAATTTTTTCTCTAACAAAAAAGTTAGAATATTTCATTGTCACCCATAAATTAATAAATAATTTTAATAAATAAAAGTAAACTTTGAAGTTTCTACAAAATTTCGCCTACTGATTCTGTCACCTTCTTCAATTTTAGATTGTAATTAATAATTTGATAAAAATATTGTATTATTATTTTTTTTTTTTTTAATATATAGGCCTACTTATAGAAAATTTGTCTAAAGTGATTTTAGCTATACAAATAATTACCGGTATATAGAACCTACTTTATTCATTGATATTAATAAATTAGTCAAATTCAAACTCACAATCGTAAGTAGTCTCTAATTGAAACATTTTAATACTGTATCGTAATTTGAAACAAATCACTTAGAGTTTTTTTTTTAGTGAAATTAAATTAACCTATAAACAATAAATTATTCCTAAATTTTTTTCCCCAAAAATAATTAATAATTAACAAGATTTCCATTTTTGTTGTGGACGCAGCTTTATTTTAATTATTTTTTGTGTTCTAATATTTTAAAAATTATACCAAAAATAGACGTTATTGAAATGTAAATGTATCTTATAGTTATATTTTTATGTAGATAATACTCGTATTAAATTATGGCTATGACCTGATTATGGAAAAATTAGTTTGCATAAATTTATACGTTCGAGTATATTAGCATAATTTACTCATCTATTTGAGCAACAAAATTACGATGTAATCCCATAATGATGCTTTTAGTAGATATATAATATTCATATTCAAAGACAGATTGGTAATATTTCAAATTTTTATCGGAATTTCTTTTTATTTACCAAGAAAAAACTTCATTTTTTTTTTAAATAAATTTATTTGAATATCCTGATAAAATCGATTGTAACATTATTCTTATTCATTTCAAATTTGTTATTTAGGAATTTACCGTCTGTAGACTCTTATTGAAATGCCGATTGAAAAGAGCCTAATGCGCCTAAGCGAAGCACAAGACAAAATTTTTAATTAAAATACCTTATCAAGGTTGAGTTCAATTCTTGAAGAATTTTTTGTAGTAGTTTTATTATGTATTAAATTATTCTCAGATATCCGGAAATAATAAATAAATATCAAGCAATACTTATTATCGGACATTTATTGAGATCTGGCTACTGATATTGCAATTTTTAACTGTTTCGGTCGATCAGCGAACCATCATCAGGACTAAAAATGATTTTAGACATTACGAACAAAGGAATCACCAGAATCCCCCATCATCATTAAAACATTAAAAAGATGATTATAATTTTTACTTTCTCTTACCTAGATATGTTAATATACAGAAAGTAGCTAGCAATTGGTGTCATGTCAAAAATTCGCTGTCGAATACACATTTTGAGGTCCCCTGAGACCAAAAAGTGGTCTGTCTGTCTGTCTGTGTGTGTCTGTGAATGAAATATCTGAAGAAGAAAAAGAGCTAGGAGGTTGAAATTTTTTATTTAAGTTTGGCATCCTCCTGGGACCTGACACGAAGCTTTTGAACAAAATCGGCCAAAAAGTATTAGTACAGTTCTATATATGTATGTATAATTAATTTATACGTACATATAAAACTGTAAAAAGAAAAATTATAATCATGTTATTAATATAGCTGTATGTATTGATGAATTCTGGTGATTCGTTTGTTTGTCATGTCTAAAATTATTTTTAGGCCGATGATGATTCGCTGATAACCGAGACTGTTAAAAATTGCAATATCAGTCGCCAGATCTCAATAAATTAGATAATAAATGGGTAGATTCAGAGAAGTTTCTTGGGGGGGGGATTTTGGTGGGACTGGTAATACAGCACACAATTTTTTCTAGCTTTCTTTAATTTAAAGCTGCATCCTGTACTTGTTTACTAGAATATATATACAAATCAAATTTTGAAGTATTAATTTTTAAAATTTTATTTTAAAAACAAAATTTAATTGACAAAAAAAAATCCAAATCTCGCAGGAAAGAGTAATTACTCCCTTTACCCCCCCCTCCCTTGTATCCGCCCTTGGCCATAGCACAGTCGTAGAATATCCGCTTTTTGGGCTATGGATCAAGGGTTTGCATCCCGTCTCATGCGACTAAAATTGATTTCAATTTAATTGGCTGCCAATAAATTTAAATAAATGTAGACGGGGTCTAAATGGACTCAGATACAGAAAAAAACCTTAAATAAAAAAAAAAAAATTAACTGTTTTTACTCATTAGGCCTTATTAACTTATAAAGTGTCATTTTTGACCAAATTACTATTATTTTTTCCATAATTTACCGCCCTCATAAAATCCGGCGTACTAAGTAATTGTCTATTTAGTCTAGTGATAAATCCGGCCCTGTTTGTGCCCCCGGGTAACCGCCATAATAAATTTTTTATTCCAAAGATATCATTTTTCTTTTCTTATTTTTACCTTTCATTTCATAATTTGGAATTATCTATTCTTATTAACATTTTTAAATTCTTATTTTTTTCTTTTATAAATATTAGAAGAGCAAAAGTTTATTGCTTTTGAATTTTAAATGTAGCTATTTTCCATCCTTAGAGCTTTTTAAAGGGATTTCGAAATCTCCCTGCGCATACCCTAAAAGAGACTGTCTCAGTCAAAGTGGCTTCTCATGTCAGCCACAGACTCCCACTCCACTCTCGGATACAAACATACTCAGAGAAAGAGGATGCTAGCTAGGCTTTAGAGTATTTCTGGTCCTTTGGTAAAAAGATCTAATAATCTTAACCGCATTTTCAAAATTAATTTAATAGTTTATTTAATTTCAAAAAATGTCCACAAAAAAGGGATAAGAGTAAAATAAACACAATTATCGTGAAAGGTCACATTTGTTTTTCCATTTTTTTTTTTTTTTATTTATTTTTTTTTTAACTGATAAATTTTATTTTGCTCAGTCAATATTTCTATATACCCAGTATCAATAAAATTGTATTAAAGTGAGCTATGAAGTTAAAAAGTTACATAAATTAGAGAATTAATCATTTGCGGCCACGACTTAACCGAGCTAAATCAGTCATTTTTAAAGGCCATTTGATTTATCTTTTACTTGCTTAAAACTTAAAAAAAAAATCTAGATTAAGGTGCGCGTCTCGGGGTGCTAATTTTGGGAGATTCCAGCGGCCACAATTTTGAAGCTATCAACCTCAAGTTTTTTTTTTAATTAAAGGTATTTAAAATATCTACAACTTATAGAAGCCCTTTTTTTTTGATTTTCGAAAAAATAAATTTTTTTTTTTAGATTAATCGCATTAAATAAAAGATATTTTTAAAAAATTCGCTCTATATCTTATAGATAATTAAATTAATAATCATTGTGTTAAAAAATAATTAATTTTTTACCCTTAATTAAATGGCTGAAAACTTTAAAATGAAATGGAATAAATCCCTTCTTTTCCTATGGGAAAAACTAACGCCATCTCTTGCCGCCTCGAGTAACTCGGTAGTGAATGGTCTTCTAACGGCTTTTCGAGACGCGCACCTTAAAGAAGCAAAATATTTGCAACTAAATTAACCTTCTTTTTTCTTCTTTTCCTAAATGAGATGATTCGTTATTCAGATGAGTTAAACTTCAAATGAGCAAAATTTCTCCAAAAATCTACGCTCAGGCTTGATTTTTTCCCTTCTAGTAAATAGAAGGTAATTTTATTTGTATTTTAAATTATTTTTTTTTTTTTTTACTTTTCTTTGATAAACTTTTAACTTTTGTTTAAAAATTTATTGAGTTGTTTATCATTATTGATACTTTTTTTTGACAGAATATGTACAAGAAATAAAGGGAATCTTTCTTCTCTGAACTCTTTTCATTTTTTTGTCTTAAATTTATTCATTTCTATTCCCTTAAAGGGATGTTCCTTTCAATGGATTATTCAGTTGGATTCCTTCATTGCTTTCTCTTTCAATTTGGTTCCTCAATTGAGTTGAGTAGGCCTCATTCGTGAAACTTGTTTCTACTTAAACAATTGAAGAAAATTTATTTATTAAAGTTAACATAATTTAAATTTAAATTATGACTAGTCAAAGACAAAAAATAATTTAAACAATCATTATTTTTTTTTAAATCCAGCTCTAAGTGAGTTTGTTCTTTTAATTTGAATTTATCTTGCCAGTTCTTGATAAACTTTTTAAAAGTGAATGATCATTGGATTTTTCATAATAATGCCTTGAAAACAAACTAATGAGATCAATTGGTTATACTTTTTAATCACTCTAGTTTTTTTTTCTTCTCCATTCATGTTTTTTTTTTCTTTTACTTTTTAATCTGACTCATCTGTCTTTTTATTTATTTATTCTATTTTATTTTTTGTGAACTGTGAGCTGAACTGTTAGAGCTATATTTTAAATGAAATTTCTATTCCAATAACCAAATTAGATCATTAGAACGACAGATTGTTGATCTATAGTTCTAATTCCGAATGAGACAATCTTTTTTTTTATATATGTGAAATTAATAAATATTAAGTTGCTTTTGAATTTCCCACTCAGGGGTTATTTTTTGTACACTACAAAGAGGGGGGGAGACGGATTGGGGAAGGATGATGACTACGAGTTATTCGAACTAAGTCTGACATTTCTTTTTCTCTTTTATCCCAGCCCTTTTTCCTTTCTTATACTGAGGGTGAGAAGGGTCGGTTTGCTCTCGGTCTCAATAAAATAAAAGTACCAACCCCGGACCTCTGTACTGACTGTGCATAATAAATATAAATAATGGAATCGAGTCAGTCGAGATAAATCAACTATTTTTTAGATGCTCTTTAAAAAGAATATCAGTGAAATTTTTCGTGTGAAGTAGCGGTTTAAATGTTGACTTTTACCATTGCAATCTTATTTTTTTGCGATAATGGAATGATCTGGGGGCGATCCGTTCAGAATGTTAAGTTTGGTAAATAAGTACTACCCTAATATATACCGTATATACAGTAAATGTAGTGTTCACAACTCCTACATTGCTTAGGATTTAGATAAAGATAATGTGAAAAAGAGAATTTTTCATTAATTTGGAAAAGAAATCATGTTGGATTAGCGAGAAAAGAACAAAGAAATCCGAGAGTAAAATTAATCAGTTTCTATCGATTTTTGAAAAAAGAAAAAAAAAAAACTTTTGTTTCAGCAACGATACCGATTAATCCTTGGCTTTCTTACCACTTTTAATTGCTCTCCTATCTCCTTTAATAAGTTAACTTTTTATCTCTTGAAAAAATAACATTTGAAAAGTAATTAAGAACTTAGGTAGCTATCGTTAATGGGTCTGTGAGATGATACGGATTTCTTTTTAACTATTAGAAACTTTTCTTGAAATTCTCATAAGTAACCTTATATATAGAAAAAGAGAAATAAGAAGGATGAGCGAAGGTAAAGAAGAGTAATTTGCCAAGTATAAGTTTTTAATTCTTTTATCTTATAAGCTCAAAATTTGTTGGTTTATAGGTAATGCTTTTTTTTTTTAAATTATAAACCAAGATGGATCTCTAAATTTCAACAAATTATTAGATTTAAGTCAACCCACGTAATTTATTTATCAGCGACGGAGCCAACTTATTGATATTAGGGACGGATCAAATTTTTACTTTATATACCTAATAGATTTTTATTGACAAGATAGATATTGCGTTCATCATGGCGTGGTATAAGGATAATCACCATTTAAGTTCATTTTTTTTATCTTAAACGATTTCAGATGTGTGGGTTATAAATATTAAATTCTTGATGCGAGCAGAGATACTTTATTTAAATCAATAACAATACTAAATAATATAAATTCGTTTAATTTCAGTTGCAACCCAATTGGCTAACTTTCTATTTTTACTTTCTCTTATTTTATTAATTGCTTCAGAACGGATTCACTCAGATGTTAAAACTTCATATAAATTAAAAAATGATTGGAATACTTTCTCTCTATATATTTAATATTTCATATATAAGGTAAGAGAAAGTAATAAATATACATGGTTCGCTCTGGATCGATTAATTAGGGTAAAAGATATTTTGGATTTTAGGCGTTCATCATGGCGTGGTATAAGTTCACAGTTGTTATAATTAATAAAATAATTTTGTTTTCTGTTTAACTGTGGTTTATTTGTAAAAATTCTTCAGGTAGAAAAAATGAGTTGCCGAATTTGTAATTTTACAGATGAACCACAGTTAAACCGAAAACAAAATTATTAGTTAGTTATTTAGGATTACTTATCTTCAAGTAAGTGAATTTGAACGAATTTATAGATCAATGATATTTCGATTGCCCCTGGGCCATAGTACACTGGTAGAGTGTTTTGCCTATTGGGCTAGGGGTCAGGGGTTTGCATCCCGTCTGATGCGACAAAATTTATTTCAATTGAATTTATTAGCTTCTGGTGCCAAAGTTAAGGGGTTTCTATCCCCGTCCCAGACGAAAAATTTCCCTATCTGAATTAGATTTAAATTTCTCTCTCTAACTCCACTTCCTTTTTTCGGCCAATCACCGCCCTTGCAGGCACATACACACAAGGACAGGAAGTCATCCTCAGCGCTTTATACAATATTATAGTATGATAATTGTGAATTAGCCTAATTGAAGATATCCTTTAAATAAAAAAATTATAATCATTGTATTTGTTTTCTAGTCTGAAAATGATCCCCCAACCTAAAATCGAAACGTCTCTTTTGTTTTCATTAAATAAAGATTACCAAAAAATTTTTTTTTTAAATTTATTCATCAACGGTTGGCTATATAGCCCTCCAAACCTTATTTTAAAAAAATGATATTTTGATTGGATTGAACTTTCAAATAATCCTTCTCTTCGTCAGTTTAAAAAAAATTCTTTTAATAATGATTTTATAAAAATTATTAGATCTAATAAGAAATCGATTGATTCTCCTCTTTCCTTACAATTCAATTTCATTAAACCAACTTTAATATTATCTCCATATCATTTACTTGGTTTAGTCATTTGTAACTTCTTACTCTGTCTATCACTAAACACATTTAAACAAGTCCTATTCTGGAATATCTTAATGTATCAACAATAGAGAATTTAATCACTCAAATTCGTTGATGAGTTCCACTAAGAGCTTGCACTTTCTCATTAAATATCTCTTCTAGCATTCAATAAGTCTAATTATCTCACAGACTTTAGTTAAATAAATGACTAAATTTATCTGAGAAATTTTAACATTAAACATTTAAAAATTTTCCCATCAATTTCTTTTTTTTGGACAGTTTTGATTTCAATTTTTTTTATATTTTTAATAAATAACAAATTCGATACATCTATCGTCGTTTCCTTCTAAGATAGATTCTGAAAGAAACGGATAAAAATGTGATAATGATGATGATGATGGTGTGATGATGGGAAACATTCGATCCATTAATCATTCCAAGTCGATCACCGACGTCTTCAAAAAGTGAGGGGAGAGAAAGAAGCGAAACCCTTGACTGCGATCAAAACTCCGTAGGGCTAAAGAGAGGCTCAAAATGATAGATGCACACTCTTCCATTTTAGGCCTTTAACTCGCTCCCTAAACAAACTTAGCCTACAATATCGACCTGAATACTTTGCATGTAAAAGGGACTGGAAAATACAAATAAAAAAAAATCAAAGGGATCTTTTCTGCATTGTTCTATTTAAATTGAATATGAGAAAATTGACTTTTTTCTTTAAAATTGGGTTTAAAAATACTCGTGTATCCATCCACTTGAATTAAAATAGCTTTTCTTTTATACTTACTATAATAGAAGTAAAAAATTTAACTTAATATAAATTGGAAATAATAGGTTTAAATTCCAATCTCATTAGTTAAATTTTGAATCTTTACAGATTATTTTTAATAATTTATTTTTTCAAATGTGACTGACAAATATTCCCGCTGATTTAAATTAAGATTGATAGTCGATATGAATAAATTTAATGTTCTATACTATTTAACTCTTTAGCTTGTGCCAATGAGTTGATTAATCAAAGTCAAATACGACACATCAAGCCTCTAATACCTCTGAACCATAGATCCAGGGTGAAACAACCTAAGATGGGAAAAGATTTCTCCCTTGATCTCATACTTAAATACACGCAGCAAATGACTCACAATCAGCTCTGGAGCAAGAGCGGATCCAGAGTTTTTTTTTTTTTTTGGGGGGGAGGGGGGAGGTAGTGGTAATCTGGTATGACTGGTCGCACAGCACTCAACTTTCTCTTACACTCGGTAATTTAAAGTTGCATTCTTTACTTGTTACAAATCAAATTTTAAAGTATTAATCTTTAAAATTTTATATTAAAAATAACTTTTAATTTTCAAAAAAAAAATTTTTTATCAAATCTCGGGGGAGGCAGGAGAAAAGTAATTACAGCCTTTACCCCCCCCCCTCTCCCCTTATATCCGTTCTTGCTCTGGAGTGAACATCCCTATCTTCATAAAAATGAAATAATATAATCGCAAAAATAAATATTTAAAAAAATTGTAATAAATTTTTATTTTCTCTTACATATATAGGCCTATGTATATATGCGACCAGTCACACCAGATTTTTACTTTTATGCTAATGAAATTAAATTTCTTTTTTTATTTAATTAAATTCTAAAGAACTCTGTCATATTTTGGTTATCTAGAGATAAGCTCTTTAGTTCCTTTACTTTCTCATATTATTAAGTGTTTTTTTTTGTTTTTGTTTTTTATTAAAACAATCACACTTTTTCTCATTCACACTCTTATTCATGTATGCATACAGTCTTTCCGGCAACTTAGGCCATTTAAGACTTTGACGATAACCGTTATGAATATATATTATTTGGGGTCCAGGCATTCTTATTTAAGTCATATAGTATCCAAATGGCTTAAATAAAATCATCGGACTGCCTGGGGTCCGAACCCGCGACGTTTGGTATACGAGGTTAGCACGCTAACCTCTACACCAAGCCCCGAGGGCATTATTAAGTGTTAAAATTAACAAAAGAAATAATAGACTTTTAAGGCGACTTTTATCCGAAAATAAGAGATTTTTTCCGCTCTCTAATAATATGATATGGTACAACAGTAATTGATTAATTAAAGATGAACAGATAAGCTCTACATATTAATTTTATTTTCGCCAATAAAAATAAATTTGATTGAAAATAATATTAAATTTAAAATTTTAATGGGGTTCAAATGTTTTCTACTTGATGAAATTCATTCATCCCCTATTTTTAATAAAATGACATTGAATTCATCCGATATCGGGCAATCAAATTGGTAGGTTCTGCTAACTTTTCATCATCGTTTTTTTTTTTTTTTTTTTATTATAAATAATCAATAAACCACATTCTCTCTTTATTATTTTTTAACGTTCTGGTATTAATATTTGATCTTTCATATAATATTAAAATCCAATTTAGGATTAATTTTAAAACTTTTGTGAAAGTAATATTGGATAAATTCCCTATTCGAAATTCGATCTTTGTATAATATAATAATCCACCTGCTTTGTAGTCCATCTGAGCCTCGGTCGGTGTCCAATCGAGGAGGTTTCGGCTTCAATTCCCCGTGGTCACATTTCAGCCCTTCCATTCCATAGGACATGCATACACAATGAGTATATCCGTCCAGGAATTACACAAAATTACCATTTAATCATCATCACCGTCATCCTTCTTAATATAGATCTCAATTGCTTATAAATATTAGCCTTGCTTAACCCGACTTAATTACAGTATTAAGAAATATTATTATTGACTACCATTTTAAATGCCAAAAATACATAAAATAAAAAAATACTTTAATAATAAACATCCTTATTATAAGATGTAGGTCTATAAACTACAGAGAACCATCTTCGAGAGACAGTCCAAGTTTTAATTAGAAAAATGATAATCTCGGAAGTTTTTGGCTGGTTGTAGACAAGGGCGGATCCAGAGATGTTTCTCGGGGGGTGGGGGGGGGGTAATATGGTGTGACTCGTCGCACAGCACACTATTTTTTCTTAATCGTTAATTAACCATTCTGTACTTGTTTGCCAGAATATAAATACAAATCAAATTTGTAAGTATTAATTTTGAAAATTTTACATTAAAAAGTATTTTTTTCAAATCTCGGGGGGGGGGATTACCCCTTTAACTCCCCCCTTGTATCCGCCCTTGGTTGTAGAGAGCATATTATTGAAGAAAAAATTTTATATTCAGATATTTTCTTTAATATTTTGCACTCTACCAGCCTTTTGGCCTTTTTTTTTCCAATTAACTATAGCCTACTAGCCGAGGGGATAAAACAGTTGAGAGTATTATCCTGAGTTAGAGTCAACTCGCGTTCAAATCAATCTCATGGCAAAATACCATCCAACTGTATTTAAGATGCCTCATCCTGAGGAAGGGAAACGGGAAATTATTCCCATGAAAGTTACTCCTTAGGGTAACCATAATGTGTCAGATCTGACATTAAGGACTGAAGAGTAGGGGTGTTCGATTATAGAAAAAAATAATAGATTATACATTTTCCATTTTTTCCTCTGAGGAAATTTTGTTAGTAAAATTTCTATTTTTCCCTCTCGCGAAAACCATTAGTCTAATTCAATCCAGCAAATCAAATCCCATGAAAAATAATAAATTAATCGATTTTTTAAAAATAATCGGTGAATAATCGATTGATCGATTTTTTAAAAATAATCGGTGAATAATCGATTAATCTATTTTTTAAATAATCGATTAATCGATTTTTTTAATAATCGGTGAATAATCTATTAATCGATTATTTTGCACAGCCCTACTGAAGAGAGAATTATTTATAATTTATTTAATAATATCGTTTGCGAACTTACTCTTGTTTTATGGTAAAGGATACTGTATTAGTATTATTGTAAATTAAAGGTTAGGAGCTTTGCAAACAGTGCTGTCATATAGTAATGTATATCATAAATACAGTATAACTCTACATATAAAAGTATGAATTAAATATGAATTTCTCGTTAAAACCGTTTGACCATTATCCTAAGGAAGTGCTCTTAACGATATCGTTAAAGATAAGTACTTTTTGGCATCTTCTCACACTCGTTTAAAATTTATTAAACTTTTCCTAACAGATTTTGGCTTTGGTAGTTATAAAATAATTTCACATGAAAATTAATTGAAAATCTTTTTATTTTTTTAAGAATTATCAATTGTTAGCATACATACAAATCAATCTTTTAAAGTGCTTCAAAAAAAATTTTTATTTCTCTTTAGGGGAATTCATCAGGTCCTTCATATGACTTGAATTTTCAATTCAATTTAAATCCATCCATGTTTAGGCAGATGTTGGAAAGTTGTTTTGGCCATCAAACCTTTCTCTCTCCCTCTCTTTATTTCTTTTCCTAGAAGAGAGAGAGACTCAACTCAATCGGCTTATCCCAATGGACAGTGAAGACAACTCACGAGGGGGGATTATCATTGAGGGCTCTTTTATTCTTCTATTTCTTTCATTTTTTTTTAATATCGATCAGAATTCGCGTTCCTTTTCAACTGATGCAAGCATATATACAATAAAAAAAATCTTGAAAGGATATTTCTTCTCAACTCAATGGAGAAATCAAGGATTTTCAAACAGAAAACAGGTGAAAAAAAGTAAGAAAAAGGCTAGTGCATAATTTAGTAAATATTTTTCAATTTATATATTTTACGCTCCTCGGGCTTCTTGTAGGGGTAGCGTGAAGGCCTTGTATATCAAGGATCGCGGGTTCGGATCCCAGGAAGTCCGAAGATTTTTTTTTTTTGTATGGCTTAAATAAGAATGCCTGGACTCCAAATATATATATTAACTATTGCGCTAGCCAGGGGGGCGAAGCCCTAATCATCACAAAAATTCTGGTGGGACAAACACAGAACACAACTTCTCTTACAAAAGGTAAGAGAAAGTTGTGTGCGATTAGTCACACCAGATGTTTTCTCTTTCATATTTGCTTTATTCCATTGGTTAGGAGATGGTATTGAAAATTTGACAATATAAAAAAAAAAATTTTAATTTCTTATTTATGAACTCTTTTGAAAAAACAAATTTAATTTTAAGACTGATTGACAATACTTTACGTAGGCATTTATTTATCAAGAACAGATCCATATTTTTATTTTTATTTATTTATTCATTTTTTTTGATGAGAAAAGAGTTTTTTTAGAAAACATTTCTTTCATTTCTGAAAATACAAAAAATCGCCCCCGAGTTTGGCGTAGTAGGTAGAGCGCCTCCCTCCTATAACAAACGTCGCGGGTTCGGACCCAGGCAGTCCGATGATTTTATTTAAGCCATTTGGATACCAGATGGCTTAAATAGAAATGCCTGAACCCACAATTTATATATTAATCACAACGGTTATCGTCTAAAGTCTTAAATGGCCTGAGTTGCCGAAAAGACTGTGTGAATGTGTGTGTGAGTGTGAGTGTGAATGAGAAAAAGTGTGAATGTTTTTTTAAAAAAAAAAAAATACAAAAAATCTTTTTATATGAAATTTTGTCTAAAATTAATAAAATGTGATGGGAGTGAATTTATAAGGGCCTACGCCAGGTACCGTTTTTAAATTTCAATCATTTCCTAGTTTATCTAAGTTTAAAATTTGTATTCGTTTGCTCTAAATTTTTAGGTCTGTTCACAGCCCATTAACACCGAGCTCTCTCTTGACTAAATCTAAAATTTTAGCTGGATATTGAAATGGATAATAAAGTGAAGTTTAGTTTTATAACTTCAAAGTTTATCTCCCCAGTTATCCACATCATTGGATATTTACTCATATATTATTAAAATGCATCAACGTCCCAATTGAGCTTTATATCAAGGGATAATTATCCATTAAATTGTCACATATTATTAATTATCCTCGTAAGGATACAATCTATAAAAATAAAATAACGATTTTTTGATGAGGCTTAAAATTAAGAATTTTATTTGGAAATAAAAAAAAAAAGTTAATCAATTATTCTACTGATCTTTTTATTTGATTGCTTTACCACTTTCCATCTCATCCAGAAGTAAGAAGATTAGTGTCCAAGAGTTGAGATTTATTTCTATATAAGAGTCTTTTTCCTTTTTATTAGCTCTAAGATGACATGAACTACACCAAAGAGCTCTATCCTCAGATCTCTAAAACCTAAAAGTTTTTTTTAATTTTCAGTTTTTTCGCCATATAAACTTTCAAGCGATACTATAATATTTAATTACGATATATTCTTCAAGCCCTTAATAGACAACTAACAATTTCAAAAACAGTTTTATTTATTCTTCTCCTTTAGCCAATGGAAAAAGAGTTGAAAAATTTTTTAGATAGTTTTGTGTGGGTGAATAAATATAATCAACATTCTATATATCACCTTAATTTTAAAGTTATAGGGAGAATATTAATGGGATAAACCTTAAATATGGTTTAATCCTTGTTCCTTAATTTAAACCAAATTCCTTAATTAATTTAATAAACTTCCAATTAAAATAAATGAGGAAAGAGAATTTTATTATTAAATATGAAAATAATTAACAACGTTAGAGAATAAAATTTACTCGATTGGAAATTTGTTGGAGAAAATAATTATACTGAAATATCAAATTATATATGGCTACATTTAAAAATCTGGTGAATGGTCCCACAGCACACAACCTTCTACTACTTCGGTAAGTGAAAATTCTATTCTGTGCTTGAAACACCAGATTTTTTGTGTCGCTAGAGTTTTTGCCGATATATTAGAATTAAAGATATTATCCATTAAATTGTCACATTATTAATTATCCTCGTAAGGATACAATATCTTTATTATTCTATAAAAATAAAATAACAATTTTTTGATAATCTTTTATTTGCAAATAAAAAAAAGTTAATCAATTATTCTACTGTATATACATTATATATATATATATATATATATATATATATATTTTATTTGTTTAAGGTCTTTTTCGACATCTGATGCCATTTAGACCCCGTCCCTATTTATTGCAATTGATTGGAATGCGATTCAATTGAAATAAATTTTTTCGCCTGGGACGGGATGCGAACCCTAGATCTTTGGCACCAGAAGCTAGTGCTCGACCTCTGAGCTATAGGTCAAGGGCAGAATTAAAGATATAAAGATTATAAACATAGAAAAATATTAACATTTTGTTATCAATGGTAACTATTCCTATTTTTACAATGAAGTACTAGAGTCAAGTGTGGTGCTTCAGTGCTTTTGAGAGCAAAATGAGAATATACATTTCAAAGAGCATCTAAAAATTAATTGATTTTTAAATTTTAATCCATTTGCTAGAGTGAATTTTGAGAAAATCAGGAAAAACTGAAAAAGTACATTAGGCCTACTCTTGTTCAAAAGGATCGTATTTCGTGCCAATGGGGTATTTAATAGGAAACGATCGAATATTCTGTTTCGGTTACGGTTTCGGCCGAAATTAAGATTGGGGCCGAATATTCGGTTTCTGTTTCTGCTGAAAATCTTGCTTCGGTCGGATCCTAGTATTTTTTTTTTTTTTTTCCAAATGACTTAAATAAAATCATCGGACTGCCTGGGTCCGAACCCGCGACGTTTGGTATAGGAGGTAGGCACGCTAACTACTACGCCAGACCCGGGGGCATCCTAGTATTTATCTTAAAATAAAACTTTATTTTCAACCTCCTAGCTCTTTTCATTCTTGAGATATTATACTCACAGACAGACAGACTATTTTGCGGAACTCAGAGAACTTCAAAAAGTTTTTCTCTTTTTCTATATTCTCTATATAGGTAAGAGAAATTAAAAAATGTTTTCTCTTTTTTCGCTATTATTGTACATTTGCAATCCTTATGACTTATATAAAATAATTTAATTAACAATTTTGTTACTTCAAAATTAACAGACCTCTCTCTCTCTCTCTCTTATTAAGAGTAATTCTAGACCCCATTTAAAAGATAGAATAGAGAGAGGCTAACATTTAGGCAAAGTTCATGGACTAGGGTTGAAATTAAGACAAGATCTGGTAACAAATCTGTTCTCTTTTGTAGTTTTGTATTTAATTAATTCTTCTCCTACTAGAGTAAAGCCCTGTGACAGTTCGATCATGAATCTTGGCGCGGTATAATTCCAAGCCAGCTGCTCTCTCTTTCTCTATATCGTAATTTAAACCAGCCACAGGAAATTTCATCCCTCCGGGCTTTAACGTGGGGTGAGATGAATCCGACCCAAGGTGTGGTTTGTCCTTAGATGATTCTCAAGTGTTGTTGTTCTGAAGTCCATCTATGAATTATGCAAGGTGGCTAATTGGGGTAGAAGAACTTCCCTTTCAGAGAGATTCTCCCCTTTTTTGTATTTTCCTTTTTTTCTATATATAACTTATTTTTCGCGCTTGGTGTTAAACCTTGTTCTCTTCAATTCATCCCAATTTTCCTTTCCTTCTTTATTGGGGCTGTAAAACTGACCAGCGATTCTCCCCCTCAACAGCCAAGCAACCTCCCAACGCCTCTTAAAGCTGATCGTATCTTAAAAAAAAAAATCCAATTGAAATTTTTTGAGAATTTTTTTTTAACTACTTGAAGCATTTATGAACCGAGACGACAATCCATTAAATGAGGATTTTTAAGTGGATTTGGGGTTTTATAGATTTATTTAAATGTATAGAATATGCTTAAAGATATCCATAATAAAAAAAAGTTAAAATGAGAGAAATAAAATTTTTGATAGAGTTTACACCAAAACTTGGTTTGCATGTATAATTTGTTCATAAAATTTTATTATTAAAAAATACGACTGTTTTAAAGGTGGTTTTTATTTTTCTACTAATATAAGAAGTTAACAAATATAAAATTGATTTTATGGACTTTTTGTTACTGAAAAATTTTTGATATTTTTTCAGTAGAAAAAAATAAACTAACACATGAATCAACCCATATAGTCTGGATTCATAATCGGTAGCACAGGAGGGTTGTGGGGGATCAATCCCTACCTCTTTGAAGGTTTAAAAAACTTCAAACGATTTTTTCTTAAGGAAGATTTCTTTAAAAAATACTTAAGATACACAATGGGCTTGCCACTTGGGGATTCGGAGTATTAAAAGTAGGACAATACTCCACTTATCAAATTTCTCACTAACATTTTCTTTCTACCCTCCCTTTTGCTTACAAGACAATCCTGACACCAGCTCTGTCCGGACTATTAATTATTAGAGCCATGACTTTTGTTTTCAAGTCATTTCCTTATCTGCGGCTGTAGGCATTAAATAATGGATTATGCTATTTGCACATACGGTGTGTGCAAGCAATTGGCTATTTGCACATACGGTATGTGCAAGCAATTGGCTATTTGCACATACTGTATGTGCATGCAATTGGCTATTTGCACATACGGTATGTGCATGCAATTGGCTATTTGCACATACGGTATGTGCAAGCAATTGGCTATTTGCACATACGGTATGGAAGCAACAATTGACTATTTGCACATACGGTATGTGCAAGCAATTGGCTATTTGCACATACGGTATGTGCAAGCAATTGGCTATTTGCACATACTATTTGCAAGCAATTGGCTATTGCACTTACTGTATGTGCAAACAATTGGCTATTTGCATATACTGTATGTGTAAATAATTGGCTATTTGCACATAATGTATGGATAGGCAATTACTTGCTGACTCAAAATGAGCCCGGGCAATCTGACCAATCAGCGAGAGAGACTGGTAAACACATTACATACTTCGGAAGTGAATGGCTAGTGCTTAATATATTCTAGTAATGAAAATTAAAATTGAGAAGTTATTAAAATTGAGATAGTTATTATATTAGATAAGAGTAAATAAATTTGATGCAGTCGAATTTTCGGATTATTCCGACCTTCATCAGGGCAGGTAATTTTGCAGGGGGGCGAAACATTCGTGAGTTGTCAGCAAGGGCGGATACAAGGGGTGGGAAGTAAAGGGGGCAATAATATAAAATCAAATAAGAACTGTGTGTATAACTTCTGATTTCACGCTAAAAAAAAACTTTGAGATTTTTTAATGATTACTTGTAGCATAATATTTTGTCTCAACTTTTTTTATATTTCAAATAATGTTTTGTTCCTTAGAAAAAAAAAAGATTGTGTAGCTATATTTTTATCCTCTGTGGCCACCTGACGGTATTTCTATATTTGAAGGAAAAGAAAACAAAGAGCCTTTAGAAGTTTTATGTTATTAAATCGCCTTGCCATATGTGTAGCACAAAAAGAAATATTTTAAATAAAGTCAACAATATTAATTATACTTTTGTGTAATAATTAAAATTTTATAAATGTTTAAATTAAATTGCCTGTGCTTTATGGTCTAAGAAAAAAAATTTTGTAATTAACATTGTTTTTCTTTTACTCTTTAAAGAAATTTTTTATAAAGCGAAGATTCTTTTTTTGCCAATAATATTCTGTGTAAAACGATAATCTTTGATTTTCATTAGCTTTTTTTTAATAATAAAATCTCTTTATTTGATTTGTAACAGACTCAATCGATTGGAAAACAAATGAACTTGATATAAAGCTGAAAATATAATTTGTTGATCAATTCTTTTTTTTTTTTTTTTTTGAAAGATTATTAACTGTCAACAACATGGATAAAATATTTTTTTATTTTTTTTTTATTTTGAAATAATTCCAAAAAACCGATCCGCAACATTTAGCATGGAATCCTCCCCTTCTTCCTCTCTTGTTTTCTCTACTCCAAACGGATATCCGTGACGATAACACTTTGTCTCTCGAAAACAGGCAAGTTTCAAGAGGGAGAGAGAGAGAAATAGGAGAGACCGAGAAGGTGAACAAAGAGTACTTTTCTAGCAAACTTCCACCATTTAGCCCAAACAGTGAGATATAAATTGTTGTATTTTTTTCAATGAGAATGGATTAAGGTGCAAAGTTTATTTTTTATAAAGCCTTTCTTTCATTATTAAATAATTACAAGAACTAGGATTAAAACTTCTTTTATTTTTTAATCAAACAGAATCATTGAAAAGTTTTTTTTTTAATAAAATATCATTTTAAGGTGGTTCAGGAGCGACGTCTAAACGTACTTTAAAAAAAAAAACTAGACTATTATAAGGAATTTTCAATGCGGTTTTTTTTTTTAAATGAATTAAATTCATAAGAGATTATTGGGACATCGAGCTATAATTTTTTTAATGACTTATTAAAAAATTATTGTAATCAATTTTTTTGTTATCAAGCAAATACAAAAAAAAGATGTCCCAATATTCTTTAATTTTTTTAAAATTTAAAAATGAATTTATTGTTATTATTAATCACTTTTATTAAGAAATTTTTAAAATAAGCTTAGATGATTTATTTAAAAACCAACTGTCAAATTAGTTCAGCAATTCTTGCAATAGATGGCAGCCTAGTCTAACAGACGATATAGTATTAGCCTATATCTGGCCTATATTTATATATTTTTATCCTTTTATAAAAGATATATAATAACATTTATAAAGTATTTATTGTTAAAAGATCAATGAAAATCAATGCATTAAAAATAGATACCATTCTGACATCTCTTGGCAAATTTTTGAATTAGTTGATTTTTGGGCATACTTTTTATGACACACTACACCATCTTATTGGGAAAAACATGCGTAACCACTTTGCTCCCGAGCTCCCTTAATACAATACTAATTTGAGTTGTCAATTTCCAAAAGTGTCTAATTGCCAAAAAAAAAATTTGAAAAGTTGAGATTTTAATTGCATGTTGTTGGCACAACTGAAATATACATTTGAAAATATTTTTCCAGTGAAAAAAGTTTCTAAATCCTATTTAAAATAAATACTGCAAATCGATTACAAGTTGAAACCGGGCCTAGTTGCATTTCATTCCATTTCCAAAACTGTCTTGTTGCAAACTGTTTCAAACCTACTTGCTAGTTAACATCTAAGATGGCGACTTTCATGAAGTCATTTCCAAAACTTGCTATACCCACAAGCTTTCACAAAATTGTATATTTTGGTAAACTGGGGGACATTTTTATAGTTCAAACCTATATTTCTACACTTTTTAATAATGATTATTGTTGGCTAACCTGGAATTTTTTTGTTTTGCTATCTTGATTGAAAACCTTGATACCCATTTAGTTACGTCCCAACAGAAAAGATCCTATTTTTGATTATTGGCTCTTTTCTCCAAATAAAAAAAAAACCGAATCGCTCTGTCATCAGGTTCTATCACTAAACAAGCAAATCATAAAAATCAGCTTGTTTAAATTTTTCATCGTAATGTTATCATTAATCTCATAGACCTTATCAATAAATAAAACCCAATAAACCGCAACTTGGTGATTTATTTAGATTCGCGTGTCTCTTTTTTTTCAAGAAGGGCTGATAGTAAACCAGATTAAATAGATAATAAATTTTTAGAAAAAATCCATAAATCAAAAAGTAAAGGGTAGAATCTATTTTTGAATATAGACATCTAAATTTTATAATATACGATGTTGACTTTTATTTATTATTCATCTTGATCCTATAAATCTTCTCTTAATAATTATTATTAATATTTAAGCAATAAATTTTCGTGAGAGTCTGTTTTTTAGATGTTAATTTAATCAAATTATAATCAGTGATGAATTAACATGTGGCAATTGCAAGAAGGTTTCCAAAATGGACATGTTGTATCTAATTGTATCACTTAGTTCAGTTGATCTCTGTTAACAGCAATAATTAGTTTTTACTTGGGAGGCACCTTAGTTAATAGTTACTCAGCATTATGACAAAAAAGACATTGCGATGAGCTCCCCAATATGTACTAATAAATCCACCACTGATAATTAATAGTTTTTTACTTTCTCTTACCTATATATATATGTAATATATATATATATATATATATATATATATATATACCGGTATAGAGAGAAAGTATTGGATTCATGTCAAAAATTCGATGTCGAGATTTTGATGGATCTTCACGTTTTGAGGTCCCCTGAATCCAAAAAAGTGGTTTTCGCGACATGGTCTGTCTGTGTGTGTGTGGGTGTGTGTGTGTTCAATTTTAAGCATGAAGGAATTGAGCTATGAGGTTGAAATTTTATATTTAAGTTAAACATCTCCCGGGACCGGAAAAATAAGCTTTTAATCAAAATCGGCCAAAGAGTACTAGTACTTTACTGATGTACTTTTTCAGTTTTTTTCGATTTTCTCAAAATTTGCTCCAACGATTTTTTTTTAAATTCAAAAATCAATTATTTTTTAGATGCTCTTTAAAATGTATATTCTCATTTTGCAATTGAAATCTTCTGAAAGCCACTTTACTCTTGTATTTCATAGGGAAGATAGGAAAAATGGTTGCCATGGTAACAAAATATAAATATTTTCCCACACTTATAAATCTTTTTACATCTGAATTCAAATGTTCCGTACTGTCGGAAACTAAATACATGCCGACACAAAAAATCTGGTGTGACAATCACAGAACACAACTTTCGATTACCGAAGGTAAGAGAAAGTTGTGTGCTGTGCGCCAGTCACACCAGATTTTTTTATCTTATGTATAATTTTAAATAATTGAATTTCATGATTTGTTCGCTGAATATCTATAATATAAAAAGGAATAGGCCTATTAATTTCGTTAGGACATGAGTTAGGACATTACTCAGGACATGTTAGGGCAGTTAGGGCATGAGTCAATCGGTGAGTCGCGGTCCCCTGGGAGACAGGGGCGTATCTAAGCTGAGGGGGTGCAGCCCCCCCCCCCCCCCTGAAAACCTACAAGCGAAAGTAAAAGTTGTAAAATATATAGAGTTTTAGCACAACTCTAAAATATTTCAAGATTGTTTATGTGGTCTAAAAATGCTTCTAGTGAGAACCCCTACATTTGGGACTAGTATTTAAATTTACCCCTCACAAGATTTGGATTTAAATTAAAAATATTTTTTTATATTAGAGGAAAAATAAGGAATGCTAGACGACATTCCAGTCTTAGCTCGGGTAACTCGTGATCGCCATTTATATACTCACAAGATGGAAGCCCCTGAGTATTATTATTATTATTGTCTTGGAACCGTTAAAGGAGTTTATACATTTTATGTGAGCAGAATAAATTCCAGTCTTAGCTCTGGTAACTCGTATTCGCCATTCATGTATTAACAAGACAAGCCCCTGAGTATTATTGTCTTGGTCTTATTCCTATAGGAATAAGACTATAGTATTCTAACAGTTGGTATTATTATTATCTTGAGAGTTATAATAATATTTATGTTTTGATTTATGTATACTGGCCACAGATCAAACACAATCAAGATTGGACAGCTCCAGGTTAAAAATTGTTTATAAGTTTAGGGCCATCTATACGCTTGTCAGGGAACTAGCAGTAAGCGGGCGAAAAAAAAAAAACTCGCTCCCAGAGATTTAAACTCTAGCTTATTGCATTTCATTTTCAGTCATACTGAATGCTTTACTCTCTCGACCACTTTGCTTAATGATATTTTGAAGCTTTTTTAAGCTACTATTAAATTATTTTTTCACAAAAGGTAATTTATAAATTGTAAAAAATTTAAAATTAAAAGTAATTTATTAGTTTAAAAAAGTTAATTTTAATTCATTTAACTTATATCCAGATTTTTAAGCCACTGACAGCGTAACATGTCTTTTGAAGGAAAACAGCCTAGTATTGCCATCTAGCCACTTGTCATATAACTAAAAGAAACTTATAAACATTCTTCCCATAGAGCTGCCCCCCTCCCCCCTATGGTACGGGAATTATTATTGTCAAGCCCATGCAAAATAAAAACTACTTTAGACCGGAGATGATTGAATTAAGTTACAATAGTTACACTGATGAAGAAAGTGTTTCCGAAGTAAAAAAATATGTGTTGTGGGTTGCCTACCTTCAGGAGTTGTCGTGTTTAAAAAGAATGTCTTTTCAAGTTCTTTATTGGTTCCATGCTTGATGATTGTCCGACTCTAACGAGAGCGAGAGAGAATCCTCCCCAGGTAGTGGGGGATGGCCTTTATAACATTTTCAAGACCATAATCCCCTATTCCACTGTGAACAGCATGCAAAGACACCCAAACTCTAAATTTGCACTTTTCTGTGGTGATCTTTGCATATTGTTTTTATGATCCAACCAGATATCAAATTTTGTTTTTCGGATCTTATTTTAAATTTTTTTTTTTTTTTTTTTTTTAAACATTCACACTTTTTTCTCATTCACACTCACACTCACACACACATTCACACTGTCTTTTCGGCAGCTCAGGCCATATAAGACATTTACGATAACCGTTATTTATGAATTTATATATATTAGGGGGTCCAGGCATTTTATTTAAGCCATCTGGTATCCAGATGGCTTAAATAAAATCATCGGATGCCTGGGGTCCGAACCCGCGACGTTTGGTATATGAGGTTAGCACGCTAACCTCTACACCACGCCCCGTGGGCGCTATTATTTTAAATTAAAATTTTGATTTTCGAATTTCAAATTTTGTATCTTTCTCTCTCTTTTTGGCTCCACAACAGGTATGAACGGATATCATTTAAATTTTTATTAACTTTTGTTTTTTTTTTCTTGAATCAATTTCCATTAGACATTCATGAAGGGTTGAAATTTTTTTAAAATAAAGTTGATTTTTTTCTATAAATTTCAAAGTCAGATTACGAAAGCTGTCAGATACAAGAGTTTATTATGAGAAGTCTGGTCTTTAGTAAAATATAATTAAAAGGTTTATTGATATTTCTGTCGAGTATTTAAAGCGTTGGCCCATCCCATAACCCCACAACATTCACTTTTTGTAGAGGCTCGTAGAGTAACAAGAAATCTTATATAAATTTACTAAATATTCAAAATACGAGTACTTAGGCTTTTAACAAATTACAATTCAAATAAATTTCAACCCTTAGCTTTAGATGATAAGCAAGTGCTTTAATTTTGTTATAAAGAACAGTGACTTAAAATATTAAAAACTTATTTAAAAAAAAAAACATTCCGATCCCGTCTTTAGAGATTTTCCTCTCCCAAGTTTTTTTATATAAAAATTATCTCTATTTATTTATTTCTTAATAAACATGGAAATTTTAGTTGACTCGTTAATCTTTGCCATCAAATCAAATTTTGACATTTCTAAACTTTCTTCATATTCATTAAAGCAATGGAATATATTTTCAGGAACAAAGTTTACCTCTAAACACGAAGGAATGAATGAATGATATTGTGCTGCCTACTTAAGTATGAATGATATCCATTCTCTCTTTGTAGATAATTTATTGTGCTAATTTTGAAATATCACAAAACGTTCTTTGTTCAAGTTTATTCGGATAGAAATTATAAAAAGTTTGAAATTTAAATGAGAATAAAAGCGAGAAAGAAGCAAAAATATAAAACAAACAATAATGAATAGAAATTGAAATAAAAATAAGTCGCGTGACGTTTAAGTAGTGGTTCCATTAATCGTGTCAATTTAATTAAAAACCACTTTGGTTATAAATCGCCTCCATCCACCAGGAAATAAGAATATTGGAATAAAGATTAAATTTAATAATTTTTCCTAAAATGAATATTTATAACTTTCTCTTACCTCTATATATGTTAATATATATAGAGAGATAGTATTGGATTCATGTCAAAAATTCAATGTCGATAGTTTGATAGATATACACGTTTTGAGGTCCCCTAAATGCAAAAAAGTGCCTTTGGGGCTTGGTGTAGGGGTTAGAGTACTAACCTCGTATATCAAAAGTCGCGGGTTCGGACTCCAGGCAGTCCGATGATTTTATTTTTATTAATTTTTATCATTTCTTATGATGTTGTATTTTAATTTTTTATATATTTATGCTCGTTTCAGCTCATGAGATCTGATATGGCATTATTTATTTAAACCTGAAAAGTTTTATTTTCATTCAACAAAGGTTATGGGGTTTGACTGAGTTCCTCTTTTTTTCTGATTTCTAAAGGTATTTTTTTTCGTTAATTAGAACCGCGTAAAAATTTAACTAGACCCTCTCGACCCTATGAGTAGTGCTTTCATTTTTAAAAAATTCCTTGGGTCGTATTTTTAAAAGTTTGAGAAATTCTGACCTTTCACTTAACCTTAGCCCCAAGGAGTCATCCCGCTGTTGCGTTTGTTCTACATACTATATAGTCTACTATAATAATATTTTTTTAAAGCTTATCATCAATGTAGTCATCAAAGTTCCATTATTTTATGGAAGTAAATAAATATAATTTTTATTTTCATATTTTAAATATAAATTTGAGAAAATAAAACACGGAAATTACTCTACTCTCTTAGATGGCTGTATATTGCATATGATTAGTTGAGGTTTTGATATCGTTTGAGCTCTATCTCAAAGGGCGAATCCCATTTCACTTTCTGTCCTTTAAGCTAGTCAAGTTGATTATAACATAACCATTTGCATATGAAAGTGTCTTCACTGATTGACCTCTGAGGTGAGTTGGCTTTAAATAAACAATCCAGCCTCTTGCTCGTTACCCTAAAGCTTAACTTCAATTACCTAGAATCAGAAACTAGCAGAACCAGGGGTTACTGGGTTAAAAATAATATTCAGTTGTTGAGCAAGCTTGAGCAATCATTACCCTCTCCAATTCGTCTTCAATAAAACAAAATTGTATAGTCAATTTATTCTTATAAAAAATTTCATTTAAGATTTACTTCACCTATATATGATAATACAGTATAATATATATATAGAGAAAAAGTAGCAAGTAATGCATATATTTTTCTGTTTTACATGTCGACAAAAAAAAATTTGGTGTGACAAGCACAGAACACAACTTTCAATTACCGAAGGTAAGAGAAAATTGTGTACTGTGCGACCACTCACACCAGATGTTATTTTTTTCTGACTGGTCGGTGATAAAATATAAAATTTTCACATGACAAAATATTTCTTCAAAGGGTTTTACAAAATCTTTTTTTTTTTTTTTTAATGTTTTGAAATAAAATAACTTAATAAACGCTCTTTTATCTAAAATAGCAATTTAAATTGTAAATAACACATATAAGGGAAATTTGTTTGTTTGGTTTTAACCATCTGATAATTCTTAGATCAAACCGTACCAAATTTTATTTATCATAAAACGTGAAAGAAAAAAAATATATTTGCATGCTTTTATTTTGTTATTGTTGTTGTTGACTTTGACTGTTTAACCTTTCGCAAAACAAAAAGAACTTTTATCAAATTCTACTTGAATTTATATATACACAACCACCACCACCACTGCGTTTTCCCCCTTTGAGCTTTTTTATGACATAATAAAAAACATGTTATAAAACAATAGTAATGCCATACAAAAAAGGGTGTTATTACTCAAAGGGTTGAAAAATGTTTTGTCGGAAATTTATTTATTTAGAAGAAAAGGTTTTTTTTTTTAATATTAATATTTATATAAATTAAATTTACTGTACTATGTTTTTAACACGATTATTTAATAATATGATTGACTTTAACATGTACAATATTATTTTTAATTCCAACGCCTCTTTAATTAAGTGAAGGGTTTTCCTGTGTTATAATTCCCTTAAATAATTATTATTAATTATTACACCTTTCCACTTTTCTCAAGTTTTATTTATTATAGTAATTAGCTTATTATGCATTTTCATTTGTTTCTTAAGAGGTATTTTTTATTCCTTCTTTTTTTTTAATTTTCAAAAAACAACTCGGTTTTTGTTTAAATATTAATTAATCAATTAGATTTAATAACAGACAATTTATCACTGCCATATTTTTTTTATTTTCAACAACATGACATTAAAAAACTGCCAGCGACTAAAAAATTTTCCCTATTGTTTATTATGTAAACATATTTTTAAGGGTTGTAAATTTAATAAAAACATTCTGGGATGATTTTGTAATTACATCAAAGGAGGCTTGGTACATTGGACCGATGCTAGGGTGGAATTTTATTATTTTCGGCTGGAAAAATAATGATGCTAAAAGGGAGAGTCTTTTTGGATAAACAAGCGGGGAAATTTTGAGATGAAAATTAATACCATCATAAAGTTTTCCTCTCTCCGAATTTATTTCTTTTTTAATTGAAGTATAGTATTTTTATTTTATTTTATTTTTTTTTTGTGATTTATTACAAAAATTATATTCTGATAGACTGCCAGCGAGCAACCCCCTAATTTTTCTCTTATCCCCTTATTTTCCTATTTAATAAATATTTTGTCCGCCAAGCGATCGCTTCCCATGTCGGACTGTCAAAGAAAGTAATTCCGGCAACTAGCTCCTTATTTATTTAAATTAATTTTTAATTATTCAAAGTGATTTAATTAAGAGCCATTATGATTTAAGTATAATAAATTTTATTTGGCAGTGGTGTATAGCTGATAACATGTACATTAAAGGTATCTGGATTCCCAATGAGCATGCAGCATTATTTCAATTATATATTTAATGATATACCAGGGCCGACGTTTCGGTCACATATAGAACCATCATCAGGGAGAAACGTATTTGAGGATCAATATGTTGACATAAATAATAGGTCTATCAACGGTTCCCAACCTTTTTTGATATGCGGCCCATTTTTTCAGCAAAAAAAACGCTGAGGCCCAGTATATAGTAGGGTACACTGGATATAAATGTGTGCGTGTATGTGTAAGTAAAATTGGTTGGTACAAAATTACTTTAAAAAAAATGATATTATTGCATTTACTTTGTATTAAGAACAAAAAGCAATCTTAAAAACTATGGGTCAGGTTTGAAAAAAGTCAATGCTATTTTTGACATTGTTTTATGCCTAAAGAGCGTCAATATTTGGATGAAAACTGAATAGTTTTAGCCTTAAATCGCACTAAATCTTCAGTTTATCTCTGTATTTATTTTTCAAGAAAACTAAAGTTGAAAAATCTCGTTTATTTTTATTATTATATAAGTAGAGAGCGGAAAAAAGTCTCTTAAAACTCGCTGTTAAGTTTAAGAATTAATAATATGAAAAAGTAAAAAACTTGGAGCACTGTACAATTTCTTTTGATAACTCGGACATCTTGTATATAATTTTAATAGACTTAATTTAAATAATTTTCGAGGCATACTAATTTGAATTAGATACTTCAATTTGGATTTAACTAAACACTAAATTACTCACATATTTGTTAAAAAATATAATTTTATATAATCGAACTGAAAAATACGATTGACAAATAAATATGAAATGAAAAAGAAATATGAACAAATTTATGCTAAGAAACTTTGACAGATGGAACAATTTAATCTACCTCTATTCGTTCTATTAATTATGTACTATTTGAGATAATTTTAAGCAATAAAAGATTCTAAATAATAAATTTCTATTTTTATTGTAATTTGAAATTAATATAGGCGAAAACAAAGGGAATGCTTAAAGTTTTAGGAAAATCTTGAAAATTCTTAAAGTTCAAAGGCGATGGAAAAAATATGACCTCTATGGATAAAGACCACTCTATGCATATTAAGATAAGAGAAAGAGAAAATTAATTGATTTTTTTAAATATCCACTGTGGAACGTAATTTAAATTATAAAATTTTGATATTAGAAGCCATTGCAAAATAAATTATTTTAATGTGGAAAGCAACCACTGGTGTATTTTTCTCCGAAAACCTTATATATTAATTGATTTGGATACAAATCAATTGAAATAAATAGGGACCGGATCTAAACGGCCGGAAAATAGCATAAATAAATTTATAAAAAGAAAAAAACTCAATGGCCTCGACCCAAAATGCAAAATTAAAAAAAAAGCTTTTTTCAAAAAAAGTCTCTGACAAAAGTCGAAAGACTTTTTTCGGCTCTTTAATTATAAGTAATAATTTTTATCTTTCATTAAGAGGTCCGCGGCCCACGGGTAGGGAGCCGCTGGTCTATATAATAATATTAGCTGCTTTCTCATTGGAAATCCAGAAATAATAAATTTTATATTTTTTATTTTTAGTTTATATTGAAAGGTTTGCTGCCCTTTATTTTCTACTCTATAAATATTGAAATAAATCCAACATATACAAGGATTAACACATTTCATAGTTATTAGATATTATTAATTTTTTTAGCGTTTCTTTTTTTTATTTAATAACTGTTACGAAACATTCCTTTGAAATAAATCTTCTTGATAGAGAAATTTTGGTAATTCAGTATTAAATCTAGTGGAAATATTGATTAGAACATTTATTTGCTCCAGGGGGCTGGCATGTCATCAAATTTGCTCTGAGTTCTTTGGCTTAAGTTTTATTACTTCCCCATCTACATCGTTCACCCCTTCTATCATTCACATTCTCCATTCTTAATTCGTTTGACTTTCATAATGCTTTTTTAAATGGCCATAAATACTAAATAGTCTAAAAGTACGGTTAAAATAAATAATTTTGTTAGCTCTGAAGAAATACGCATAGGAAAATAAAAATAACCATATAGACTTTAACGATACTAATTATTTAAATACGATATATTCAGGCGCATTTGGTATCCAAATGATTTAAATGTATGAACGAGCTTGACCTGTCGGAGACAACTGCTTTGGACAGGGTGGAATGGAGGAGGAGAGTAAGGTCCCTTTATTACGTGAATTATTTAAAAATTTATTCCATTTTAAAAGTTTCAATTGTTTTTATATATGTGCCATAAAATATTTAAAAAGGTTTTTTTTTCACTTAATAGAGTTTCTTCTGGCCATGATAAAAAAGTATTAATAGATCGGATAATTAGAAAGGGCCTTCGAGAGAAGGCCTAGGAGGTAGACAACCCGAATAGTAAGGATGAGAAACGAAAGAGAAGAAGAAGAGAATAGGCCCCTCCCTTGAATACACTAGAAAGAGGAATATGGAAAGGGAGTAGAACGTAAAGCCCCGTTTACTACTTCTGAACCAATAGAAAAATAAGAAATGCCACTGCGTGGGCACAAGTGGGAGTGGAAGGGGGAGGAGTTTCTTATTCTCCTTTATCCTTCTCTTTCATTCGTTTACCCTACTGATTGCCTAACTCCCAGGCGTCCCTATAATTTTAAAAAATAGTTTATTGCTTAGATTATATTACCCATTATTTTTTTTCTTATTGACAAAAACGAGAGTTGTTTGATCATCTCTTTGATTTTTGTTCATTTTAAAATTTGAAAAAAATTTTCTCCTATGGGTTGAGGAAAACTTTTTTGCATAAAAGGTAAAAAAGTGTGCTTCAAACAATTTTGAGAGCCAAGAATATATCAATAGGTGGGTCTACATTTCAAAGAGAATCTAAAAAAAATAATTGATATATGAATTTCAAGAAAAAGTGAAAAAAAAAAACTAAAAAAAAAAAAAAAAAAAAAAAAAAAAAAAAATAACTGAAAAGTACTAGTACCCGAATTTTCTCAAACTCGAGACCTATCACAAATTCATATTGGAACCTGATCTGAAAAAAAAAATCTTTAGAGCCGTTTTTAAGAACTGATGTGCTTACATAAAAACAAAAAAAAACGTATATTGCTCGTTTAATAGTAAATAATAAATACTATAAGATACCTATTGTATATGAAATTTTCTTAATTATTGAAATTTCGCGTAATATTTAATCTTGAAGAATTCTTTCTCTTTAAAATGTTTATATGTAAGAATAATAGTAAACACAATAATAATTACTTTATGTTTCAATTTTCCACCCCAAAAAATGTCTATCGTGATTGGAAATCTAATATGGGGATATATACTTTTTTTATATGCGACCCTCGGAGTTATGAGTCCAAAGTGGCACGCAAAACCATTTAGGTTGACCAGTCCTGGTCTAGAACACACAATGCAACAAAAAATATCCTAAATCGTAATAAACTTGCTTGCCGTAGGCAAGCAAAGGGGTCCAGGGGGCGCAGCTCCTTGTCTAGACGGAAAGCCCGCCAAAGGAGGGCTTTGCGGCTATTATATAAATAAAAATATTTATAGAATTCATAGTTAAACATGACAGTTATGAACATTTATATAAATGCAGCTCCTAGTAGAATTAATGACGGAAGATGGGTGAATAAATTTTAATTTTCAACATTCATATTGAATTGAGAGTGTTTTTTATTTGACTGTCTGCACCTCTAAATTCTGATATATCCAGTCATTAAAATATCTTTAGAGGTAAAAATTATTTAGATAACATTATTATACTTTTGGTCTATCTTTTTTAAAATTTCCATAAAGTAGAAAATTTATTAAATGTCTTTCATTCTTTTCAAACGCTTATTGTTATTATATACAATTTTTTAGATCGGATACAATTTCTAAAAATAAAAATTGAATTTTTGATAGCTAGGGATTTCGATTCATCCATAAACATCCATCTTAAGATAAGTTTCTACCTTTAGGGTTATTGACTTTCGATTTTCCTTCTCTCTATTGAATCTCTAATATATAGGTTAAGGTACGAATCTGTGAATTCACAATATCACATAAAGTTATCAAGTTTAACCGAATTGAATCATTAGTCAGTCATCTTGTCTTATTAGTTGCCACTACTTCTATCTCTCTCTTATCATCTATTTGCTCTCACCCATTCACATGCACGTTCAGGCTTCCATCCAATTTATCATTATGAAAAATTCATTTATTAAATATAAACCCAGATTAATTTATTATAAAATACTAAATTTCATTTTATGGACTCATTTTATTATATTAAATAAAATTATATTTATATATTCTTCTGATTCAACAGGTTTCCTGATGACATGCAATGATGTTTTTACAAAAAATAAAATTTGTATCTTTTATTCAATACCTATATCATTTTTTAGATAAAATATTTTCAATCTAAAAAAAATAATTTTTGTCCTTTGAATTCATCCATGTTTTATTTTTAATGGTGTCTATTTAATATAAAAATTTTATATTAAAATGTTATTTATTCAATTTTAATAATTTCTTAAATAGATAGACTTGGATTGAGAGTAAACAAACAATTCCTCTACGCTCGGCCATTTTTGTTTGGAAAGTCAAAAAAGATTTTCTTTCAAAAGTTCGTTTCTAAAAAAATTTAAAAAAAATTATGAGGATCTAAAAATCAAATTTAGGTATTCAATTTGTACAGCATAATCTGAATAATTATAGATTAAAGACAGTTGAATTATAG
The DNA here is from genome assembly GCA_023213315.1 of Euborellia annulipes. Lineage (NCBI taxonomy): Eukaryota > Metazoa > Arthropoda > Insecta > Dermaptera > Anisolabididae > Euborellia > Euborellia annulipes. The sequence continues at coordinate 49,743 of JAKCPI010004665.1, forward strand.
TTTTATTCAGAATATAGCTTTTAGTTGAATAATTAGTACTTGCTACGGACACGTTTGAATTTTTTTCATTTTTGTTGTATATATAGGCTAATATTTAAATATTTATTTTCGTGAACCATTATTTATTAATAGAAATAAATGGACAGAAGCAGCCAAAAATAAATCTCTGAATACTTGCTCATTCAATCGTCCGGAATCGTTTCGGTGTCTTTATTAAGAACTATCATCAGTCCATTAATTGAATATAAGTTAATCTGAGTTAGTCATATGACCAATGGATATATACATGTACGGTAATTGTTTTTATAATTAATTTGTACTGAATCGAATATGTAACAGTGTGTTATATTCTGGTAGGGACAACTATGAGAATATTTGTGTTTTCGTAGAGAGAAATCCTACTTAATTGTTATCTATTTTATCTTTTGAATTATTTCCTTCTTTGTTAGATAATGAATAAGGGTGTTCGATTATGGAAAAAAATAATCGATTATACCTTTTTTCTGCAGTAAAAAAAAATAAAAATAATAAGTTAGTAAAAATTTCCAATTTACATTTTTCCCTCTCGTGAAAATCATTTAATCTTTTTTTTTTTGTATAAAAGTCTCATAATCGATTAATCGTTTATTTTTTATAATCGATTATTTTTTAAGAAAATAATCGGTGAATATTCGATTAATCGATTATTTTGCACAGCCCTAATAATGAAAACAAGAGTTTTTAAAGATGGTTGCCTATTTACAGGGGTTATTCACAAAAAAAGCATAGAAAAAATGTATTCCAAATAAATATGTTTTATTTATATTTATTTAAATTAATTGGTATGTTTTATAGTTGAGAACAGGAAGTGAACTAAACTTTTAGATCATGAGGTGAGAGCTTTACTTTCTCATAAAGAAGCAGGGATGTTCTCTTGGTTCCTGATTCAACCGAAAGTCATAAAAAAAAGATATAAATATCTTCAAACCTTTTCTAATAAATTGCTTTTAATACTAAATTATTTATTTACTTCTCTCTCATTTAACATTTTTGATATCATAGAACCTAAGTCCTCAATATAAAATTTTCAATTAGATTTAATCTTTAAAAAATTCGCCTTGAAATTCATTTTGACAGTCAGTAAAAATATCAAGTAAAAAAATAAACCATCTTCGGAATTTGGATTAAAGTTGAATGACTTTTGCCAACTCTTAAGTTATATTTTCCCTAGAGAGTCGGATATATCTCTTATACTATATCGTTTTTTTTTTTTTTATACTACCTAAATTATGTGTATCAGTCATCATTAAATTCAATTTATACTTTTTATGACGTCATAAGGATTTTACTTTCTTAAAGTCTTTTAGAGAAATATAAATAATCTCAAAAGGATGGAGGTTTAAATTTTAACTTGCTTTAAAAAGCTTATCATGTTAATTCTTCTCTAATTAGTATGATTTTAAGTGAAATTATTTTTTAACGTAGGTATTTACATTTACTCGTATATCCTTTAAATCACAAAGTGTTTAAACTAATTAATTAATTAGATTCATTTACTGAGATTCTCATTTATTTGATTGAAGTGTTTTTATGCACGAAAGGAGATTTCAAATCCAAACAGATTTCTAAAGTAAACTATTTGCACCTTTTCATGTTAAATTTAAATTAATATCGCAAACTTAGATCTCAAAGAAATTAAAGGTGAAGTCGGTATCAAATGAATATATTAAGCGTTCACTAAAAAATTAGCCAAGTAATTTCGTACATTTTTGCTTTCCCAAATTACCAATCCACTATCCGGTGCTATATTAGCTTTATTTTTAAATGCATTTTCGTATATTTATTAATATAATAATTAAAAATTAATCATTCCCTATTATTGAACTTAATGATTTAATATCATTAATATTCAGGGGGGATGCCTTGATTAGTTCCCATCTTGAAGATGTTAGTTCAATAGTCTCCAACAAACTTGGTCAAGTCGCAGGTGGCCTAATAGTTTCCTAATTGCTTTTCATTATAATGAAGATCAATTTCTTAGGAAGAGTAATTTATATTTATATTTTTCAATAAATATCCTCACCAATCTTGTTATAAAAATTCCATCAAATTATTGAGAAGGGTGTAGGTAAATAAAAATGAGGAGATGATATACAGGCCAATTTATTCGGATTATCTTCTCCCGGTAAGAGTCAAAGTTTCGGAGTTCAAAATCATCCATTGCCTTTGAGTAATTGTCCACTAGCGTAATTAATCGCAATATCTAATGACAAAATTAAGGGCAAATTTGTTTCTTAACCCCGCATGTTCCTGAAGAAGGAGTCTTTTGAACTCCGAAACGTTGACTGAGAGCGGTTGGAGATAATTAGAATAAATTGGCGTGAATATCATCTCCAGATTTTTATTTATTTACATCCTTCTCAATAATATCCAGCAGGCTGTCTCCTATCTTCATCTCCATCAAATTACTTTCTTTTTGGGAAGAAAGGAAAGAAATGGCTAGTTTTGAAAAATCATGAATGGATTGCTTAAGAAATATCAAATGAAATGAAATTTCAATACCACAATTTAAATCCCGGGGTCAGGAATTTTTGTATATTTGTACACTTTTATGACAATACAAAATAATATAAACATGTTTAACCATGATAATACTCGTATCATGCAGTATCACACCACCTGTAGGGCCTACTTATTTTTTACTATTTTGCCTGCCCAGAAGATGAGTGCGAGCAGCTCTTGAAACAGAATATAGATCTAAAGCTTTTTATTTCACTTGATCGTTATTTATTTTCCATTCTTCTCAAAAATGAAATATTAATAGATTTTAAAATTGATTTTTTTTTTTTTTATTTCATTATTCTCTTTAGATAAACAAGAAATATATGTGAAATTGCCCGCAATATATTACTACACTTCAATTTATAAACTATTGTGATAAAATAATTAACATGGCAAATGTTGGCTTTTACCTAAATTATTTTTTAAACAATTCCCGGAATATGAAACATGATATTTAGTATCTATATTTATTTACCTTCTAATAATATTGTTAGGTTATATTGGTTTGCAATGAATTCCAGCTTAGAACTGTATGAAACTCCTAGTAGGCATACAGTCTAGGTAAATAATAATAGAATAGTTTCAGAAACAGGGGGGTCAAACTCGGTTTGTTTACTAAAATAATAAGATGGTGAAAGTTTCAGATCGCTATCTCAAATGGTTTTTGAGAAAAACCAAAATATGTAAAAATCAGAAAAACATTTTTTTCTCGGGAACGGCTGAATCGATTGATTTGAATTTTTGATATGTTTTGGGGGCTGATGGTACCTTCTAGGGAAAAAAATCAAGACCTATATCGGATCGTGACATCCTTGAAAAAAATGGCGTTTTTTTGTTTTAATTTTAATTTTTAACCATGATACAATTTTGGCACAAAAATGAAACAATTTTTTTGAAATCCTCATTCAATTTCCTGTAAGATCATAAGTTCATAAATTCATAAAAAAAGGTACGCCATAGTAAGAAAAAAATAAAAACCATTTATTGCTCAAATATTGACTTTATATGTTTTTGTGCTTTAATCTTGTTTTTTTTATTGCTTAAGCTTACACATATATTTTCATTTTATTTCAAAATAACCAGTTTATATTCATAACATCAAAATTTTTTGCCTAAATCAAAAGTTAAAATTTTTAAATATCTATAATCATTAACTATTTTATAATGCTATAAGATAGAAACATGATTTTGATTAATGAATAATAAAAATAAAAACTAATATCATAAAGATAAATCCTTCAGCAATAAAAAATGCAGAATCACGTTTAATCAGTCTTCATCACTGTAATCTTTCAATCACAGTTGAAACGTTGTCTTTATCAAATAATTTGCTCAATGTTTCAGCGGGCCTCAGAATTTTTGTCAAATATCTTCCGTATGACAAATAATAAACAATGGCAGCAACGTTAGGAGAAACATCCAATTGTTCTAAGACCATTCCCTCTTGCACACTCACAGCTATGTCTTCATATGCCTTTAGGTCCATTGGCATTTTTTTTATATTCAATATAAAACATCTACCACTTTATCTATACGTTTTGCTTATAATATGGCAAAGAGTATTACTTGAGCTTTAAGTATATTTAGTATGGTCTTTTACATATTGGATAGTAAGTTCAGGGTTCGGGGGCGTATATAGAAATTTTTTTTTAGGGGGGGGCCTGAACTCAAAAATTTTCTGCTAAAAATTTTATTTTTAAGAAACTAAATTTTTTTTTTTCACTTTTAGAAATTTTTTGCGGAACATTTTTTCTTTTTTTTGCGGAACCAAGAGTTTTCCATCCTGCGAAAAAATTTGTTGCGCTGATGTCTGTATATCCTATATATGTATATGTGTTTGGGGAAATTTCGGGGGGAGGGGTCCAGGCCCCACCGGGTTTCCCACCTTATATATGCCTAGATCAATTAGTATGTACATAGTAGATTTATCTTTTTGATATTAGTTTTTCTTTTTATTATTCATTAATCAAAAAGTGTTTTTATCTTATAGCATTATAATATAGTTAATGATTATAGATATTTAAAAAATTAAGCAGAAGTTTTGATTTGGGCAAATTTTGATGGTTATGAATATAAACTGGTTATTTTTGAATAAAAAATCAAAATATATGTGTAACTATTTAATCAATAAATTTTACAAGATTAAAGCCACAAAAAACATATAAAGTCAATATTTGAGTAACTAACTGATTTTTTTACTTTGGCATGGCCTTTTTACTGGATTTATGAACTTATGATCTTACAGAGAAATTGAGTGAGATTTCAAAAAAAAATTGTTTTCATTTGTGGCTATACTATGTCATGAGTTAAAATTAAAATTAAACAAAAAAACGCATACCATTTTTCAAGGATGTGCATGATCCGATTTATAGGTGTTGATTTTTTTCCCTAGAATACCATCAGCCCCAAAACATATCAAAAAATTCGAATCAATCGATTCGGCTACGTTTCTGAAAAAAATGTTTTCACGGTTTTTCACATATTTTTTTGGTTTTTCTCTCATTTGAACCCTAGCTCTGGCAGGTCTGAGGCTTTCACCATCTTTTTTATTATTTTATTAGTGCCTACAAAACCCCTATGTATCATTGAAATATAGCATTCCAGGGCATTTTCACCGTTATTCTTATACCCCTAAATTTTCAATACAATTTAAAATCCAGGGTCAAGGAATTTTTGTATATTTGTACACTTTTATGACAATACAAAATAATATAAACATGTTTAACCATGATAAACGCGGGTTCGGACCCAGGCAGTCCGATGATTTTATTTAAGCCATTTGGATACCAGATGGCTTAAATAGAAATGCCTAAACCCACAATTGATATATTCTCTACAACGGTTATCGTCAAAGTCTTATATGGCCTAAGTTGCCGAAAAGACTGCATGAATGTGTGTGTGAGTGTGAGTGTGAGTGTGAATGAGAAAAAAGTGTGAATGTTTTCAAAAAAAAAAAACCATGATAATACTCAGCATCATCATGCAGTATCCACCACCTGAACCTACTTATTTTTACTATTTTGCCTGCCCAGAAGATGAGGATTTTGACAGCTCTTGAAACAGAATATAGATCTAAAGCTTTTATTTCACTTGATCGTTATTTATTTTCCATTCTTCTCAAAAATGAAATATTAATAGATTTTAAAATTGATTTTTTTTATTTCATTATTCTCTTTAGATAAACAAGAAATATATGTGAAATTGCCCGCAATATATTACTACACTTCAATTTATAAACTATTGTGATAAAATAATTAACATGGCAAATGTTGAAAAACTTACCTAAATTCTTTTTAAACAAATTACGGAATATGAAACATGATATTTAGTATCTATATTTATTTTACTTTTGTAACAAGTAAGGAATTCATTTAGTTCTAAAACTCCCCGTAATTACGCTCTCGAGGGCAGCACCTTACGCTGCCGCCGCCACTAGACTCAAAACTACCCCCTCCTCGCTACGACACTCTCAAGGAACGAGCAAGTGGGACTTTAGTTCCAATGCGCTCCGTAATCAAAATCCTGGGGGCAGCACTGGTACCAGTGCCAGCATCTCCCACTCTACTTACAAGCTACGCCCTGGGCCAATAGGAGCACAACCCCCGCTACGACTCTCATCCCCTCTTCGAGTTGCTTCTGCCTTAGGGCTATAAAAGGGCCATTCCCACCCCATTTCGTCAGTCTTTCTGGAGACTCGCCGCCAGTGACACTGGGCTAAATCGGGATACCCCCGCATAAGCCAGACTTTTGGTCACGTGGCGAGTACGCGCTTCTTGCCGTATCAGTCTCCAGTCTCCCGGGCGAGTACGCGCTCCTTGCCGTACAAGCTGTCACCCCCCCCCCGGCGAATACGCGCTACTTGCCGTACCAGCCTTCATCCTCCGGGGCTAAAGCGCGCTCTCGTGCCGTCTTAGTCTTACCCCCTCCTAAGCCGCTAGTGCGCTACGTGCCACTTCAGCTCTCCGCCGCGCACCAGTGCCAACGCAGAAGACATCCGGGACCTCCGTGCGTTAGAGAAGATCTCCGCGCGTTCGAGAAGATTTCCGTGCGTTTGAGAAGATCTCCGTGCGTTTGAGAAGATCTCCGTGCGTCCCCCTCTTAAAGAAGACCGCCGCGCGTTCCCCGCTTAGAGAAGATCTCCGCGCGTTAGAGAAGATTTCCGTGCGTTTGAGAAGATCTCCGTGCGCCCCCTCTTAAAGAAGACCGCCGCGCGTTCCCCGCTTAGAGAAGATCTCCGCGCGTTAGAGAAGATTCCCGTGCGTTATTTCCGCGCGTTAGAGAAGACCTCCGCGCGTTCTCCCTTACTGACAATATCCGTGACTCTCGTATCCTGTCGATTGAAGATATCCAGAGTGTCTCAAGAGTTCCGGATAATCATTTATCTTTGTACATATCATTTTGTGTTTCTTGATTCAATAAATAGTTTTGTTAATATATTCAAATTTGGTTCTCTCGACCTTGAACCCCTTCATCTCCCTTTCCCTGAGATAATATTGTGAGTCCAGAAAAAGGATCCCCTTCCCTTTTCACCTCCCCCTTACACCTTCTAATAATATTGTTAGGTTATATTGGTTTGCAATGAATTCCAGCTTAGAACTGTATGAAACTCCTAGTAGGCATACTGTCTAGGTAAATAATAATAGAATAGTTTCCAGAAATATATCGAGAAAAATTCCAAGAATGAATAAATAAGATTAATATTTAATATCAATAGGCCTATATCCTATAAAAATTATAATTTCACTATAATATGAAATACATTTTAGTAGCCACTTATTTATATCAAGAGTCGCGGGAGCGACTCGTCGCCGAGCATGTGAAAAGCAAAAAGAAAGCAAAGAAACTCTTAATACTACCATTTAGTTGACATTCCAATAGATGCCAATGGCCCATTGCATTTAGATGGACGAGTCGTCCCTAGACTATATTATCAAGAATGATTTTAAATCCTTAATAAAAGATAGGGACGTGAAAAAATTTTTTTGAGAAACTTTTCTCTTTCTGGGCGAATATCTCAAAAAGGTTTTAAGATATCGGAGCCAAATTTTTTTTTATATTAAACTAGAATAAATAAGGATTATTTTGAGCACAAATTCAAAAAAAAATTCCAGTGCCAAACAGAATGGCAGAGGCTCAAAGTTGAGATTTTGCCGATTTCGGAAGGTCAAAAGTTAGTCTCTTATTTTTCCTTTTTTTTTTTTTTTTCTTTTTTCTTTTTTTTTCATTCTTTTCTTCAATTTTCAAATTTTTAGACAAAGCTACAGGTTTCCCTGCTGGACCGATTTGGATGAAATTTAAAATACAAATAGATACTATCAAAAACCCGATACCTTTGATATAAAATTTCATTTTGGAATAAAAGTGACTTTTTGAGAGGTATTCAAAATTTCAAATTTGTCCTATCTTTAACATGGCGAAAAGACAATTTTGACTATTTTGCTCCCTGATGACGTCATCTAGGAACATATCTATTAATATTAGTAATTTTCATCCCTAATGGAATAAAAATTTTTAGGATAGATCCATTCAGATAGAAATAGATTAACGTGATAAGAAGAAGTGCTACCAACATAACAAAAATAAAAAACCTAAAATTTTATAAAATTTGGTGAAATCCTATGTTTATCGTTTTGAATGGATACCAAACGATGTGTTTACATCCTACCAACTTAACAAAAATAAAAAACCTAAAATTTTATAAAATTTGGTAAAATCCTATGTTTATCGTTTTGAATGGATACCAAACGATGTGTTTACATCCTACCAACATAACAAAAATAAAAAACCTAAAATTTTATAAAATTTAGGGAAATCCTATGTATATCGTTTCGAATGGATACCAAACGATGTATTTACGTCCTACCAACATAACAAAAATAAAAAACCTAAAATTTTATAAAATTTAGGGAAATCCTATGTTTATCGTTTCGAATGGATACCAAACGATGTATTCACATCCTACCAACATAACAAAAATAAAAATCCTAAAATTTAATAAAATTTGGTGAAATCCTATGTTTATCATTTTGAATTAATACCAAACGATGTATTTATTTTTTACTGTTTGGAATGCATATTAAAAGATTTATTCATGGGATAACTTAATATTTAATAAACAAAAATTATTAAATAAAATTTAAATGTAATATTTCACAAAAAGAAGTGAAATCTCAGCCAAAAACATCGGAGATGCAAAAAGGGGCGCCTCGCATTATTTTTGCCCAGCGTCGAGGTGAAATCAAAAAAATGCGCCTCGCTTTTCTGATTTATATAAAAGCGAGGATATATGAAACAAATAAAATTCTGTAGGGGTTTTATTTAAGTGAAAATATTTCCTCGCTTTTATATAAATCAGAAAAGCGAGAGCATTTTTTGATTTCACCTCGACGCTGGGCAAAAATAATGCGAGGCGCC
>JAKCPI010004666.1:0-26383 GCA_023213315.1 Euborellia annulipes
TTTTTTGCTGAGATTTCACTTCTTTTTGTGAAATATTACATTTAAATATTATTTAATAATTTTTGTTTATTAAATATTAAGTTATCCCATGAATAGATCTTTTAATATGCATTCCAATCAGTAAAAAATAAATACATCGTTTGGTATCCATTCAAAACGATAAACATAGGATTTCCCTAAATTTTATAAAATTTTAGGATTTTATTTTTATTATGTTGGTAGGATATAAATACATCGTTTGGTATCCATTCAAAACGATAAAGATAAGATTTCACCAAATTTTATAAAATTTTAGGATTTTTATTTTTTTTATGTTGGTAGTATGTAAATACATCGTTTGGTATCCATTCAAAACGATAAACATAGGATTTCACTAAATTTTATAAAATTTTAGGATTTTTATTTTTGTTATGTTGGTAGGATGTAAATACATCATTTGGTATCCATTCGAAACGATAAAGATAGGATTTCACCGAATTTTATAAAATTTTAGGATTTTTATTTTTGTTATGTTGGTAGGATGTAAATACATCATTTGGTATCCATTCAAAACGATAAACATAGGATTTCACCAAATTTTATAAAATTTTAGGATTTTTATTTTTGTTATGTTGGTAGGATGTAAATACATCATTTGGTATCCATTCAAAACGATAAACATAGGATTTCACCAAATTTTATAAAATTTTAGGATTTTTATTTTTGTTATGTTGGTAGGATGTAAATACATCATTTGGTATCCATTCAAAACGATAAACATAGGATTTCACCAAATTTTATAAAATTTTAGGTTTTTTATTTTTGTTATGTTGGTAGGATGTAAATACATCATTTGGTATCCATTCAAAACGATAAACATAGGATTTCACCAAATTTTATAAAATTTTAGGATTTTTATTTTTGTTATGTTGGTAGGATGTAAATACATCATTTGGTATCCATTCAAAACGATAAACATAGGATTTCACCAAATTTTATAAAATTTTAGGATTTTTATTTTTGTTATGTTGGTAGGATGTAAATACATCATTTGGTATCCATTCAAAACGATAAACATAGGATTTCCCTAAATTTTATAAAATTTTAGGATTTTTATTTTTGTTATGTTGGTAGGATGTAAATACATCAATCATTTGGTATCCATTCAAAACGATAAACATAGGATTTCACCAAATTTTATAAAATTTTAGGTTTTTTATTTTTGTTATGTTGGTAGCACTTCTTCTTATCACGTTAATCTATTGTATTTCTATCTGAATGGATTTATCCTAAAAAATGTTATTCCATTAGGGATGAAAATTACTAATATTAATAGATATGTACCTAGATGACGTCATCGGGGAGCAAAATAGTTAGAATTGTCTTTACGCCACGTTAAAGATAGGACAAATTTGAAATTTTGAATACCTCTCAAAAAGTCACTTTTGATCCAAAATGAAATTTTATATCAAAGGTATCGGGTTTTTGATAGTATCTATTTGTATTTTAAATTTCATCCAAATCGGTCCAGCAGGGAAACCTGTAGCTTTGTCTAAAAATTTGAAAATTGAAGAAAATAATGAAAAAAAAAAAAAAAAAAAAAGAAAAAAAAAAAAAAAAAAAAAAAGGAAAAATAAGAGACTAACTTTTGACCTTCCGAAATCGGCAAAATCTCAACTTTGAGCCTCTGCCATTCTTTTTGGGACTGGAATTTTTTTTTGAATTCGTGCTCAAAATAATCCTTATTTATTCTAGTTTAATATAAAAAAAATTTGGCTCCGATATCTTAAAAACTTTTTGAGATATTCGCCCAGAAAGAGAAAAGTTTCTCAAAAAAATTTTTTCACGTCCCTATCTTTTATTAAGGATTTAAAATCATTCTTGATAATATAGTCTAGGGACGACTCGTCCATCTAAATGCAATGGGCCATTGGCATCTATTGGAATGTCAACTAAATGGTAGTATTAAGAGTTTCTTTGCTTTCTTTTGCTTTTCACATGCTGAGCGACGAGTCGCTCCCGCGACTCTTGATAAGTATGGGAAAATATTTATATTTTGATACCATGGCAACCATTTCTCCTATCTTTTCTATGGAGTACAAGAGTAAAGTGGTCTTCAGAAGATTTCAATCACAAAATGAGAATATACATTTTATTGAAGATCTAAAAAAATAATTGATTTTTGAATTTAATAAAAAATCGTTGGAGCAAATTTAGAGAAAATCGAAAAAAACTGAAAAACTACATCAGTAAAGTACTAGTACTTTTTGGTCGATTTTGTTCAAAAGCTTCGTGTCACGTCCCATGGGGGTGCCTAACTTAAATATAAAATTTCAACTTCCTAGCTCATTTTCGTTCTTGAGATATTTTGTTCACAGACACACACACAGACAGACACACACACAGACAGACACACAGACAGACCATGTCGCGAAAATGAAAAGTTATATATTTCAGAGTAAAATTGAGGGAAACCGTAATAGAAAATTTCATTTTAGATTGACTTTTGAATTTTAAATGGCGATATGAATTTTTAAAATTTTAATAATGAAAAACCAATTTTTGAGAAAAATGACTTTAAAGTTTGTTTGGCCCCTTTTCTCTTTTCTAACCTTTGTCTTGTTTTTTTTCAATTTTACTTTCTCTTACCTCTATATATATGTTAATATATATAGAGAGAGAAAGTATTGGATTCATGTCAAAAATTCGATGTCGAGATTTTGATGAATCTTCCCGTTTTGAGCAGAGGCCTACCGAGGCAGTTGGGGGCCTGGGGCGACACTAGAAGAGGGGGCCTTATATTGTATTTTTTTTTGGGGGGTGCTCATCTTTAAATATCCTTCTCCATACACAAAAATATTTTTAAAATACCGTATATCCCTGAACGCCAATGGCTCCGGGGCCTCTCAAAGAGAAATTTTCATTAAATTTTTTTTTTTTTTTTTAATCTAAATTTTTCCGTTTTTACTTGAGCCCTGAGGGCCCCGGGGCCTCTCAAAGAGAAATTTTCATTAAATTTTGTTTTTATAAATATATGGGGGCTGGCTCGGGGCCTGGGGCGGACCGCCCCCCCCCCCCCGCCCCTCCCCTCGGTACGCCACTGGTTTTGAGGTCCCCTGAATACAAAAAAGTGGTTTTCGCGACATGGTCTGTCTGTCTGTTTGTGTGTCTGTCTGGGTTCAATTTAAAGCATCAAGGAATTGAGCTAGGAGGTTGAAATTTTATATTTAAGTTAGGCAACTACCTGAGGCGTGAAAATAAGCTTTTAATCAAAATCGGCCAAAGAGTACTACTTTACTGATGTACTTTTTCAGTTTTTTTTTTTTTTTTTCGATTTTCTCAAAATTTGCTCCAACGATTTTTTTTTAAATTCATTAATCAATTATTTTTTAGATGCTCTTTAAAATGTATATTCTTATTTTTCTCGAAGTGGCTGTGATTAATCTCTCAGAAGAATGGCAGGAGGTAGCAGCCAGGAAGGGGCGTCTCCAAAAAACAATGAAACTCCCAGATATACATGACGATATTTCGACCGAAACGTCGCGAATATCTGGGAGTTTCATTGTCCTTGGAGACGCCCCTTCCTGGCTGCTACCTCCTGCCATTCTTCTAAGATATTCTTATTTTGCCATTGAAATCTTCTGAAGACCACTGTACTCTTGTAGTTCATAGGAAAGATAGGAGAAATGGTTGCTATGGTAACAAAATATAAATATTATAAATTTTACATCTGAATTCAAATGTTCCGTACTGTCGGGAACTAAATATATGTAGACACAAAAAATCTGGTGTGGCCCAGAACACAACTTTCGGTAATCGAAAGTTGTGTGCTGTGCGTCAGTCACACCAGATTCTTTTATTGCAAAAACTTTAATTTATCAAATCCATAACGTAACAATTTAATAGTTAAGGACAAAATATATTGATTTAGGTTACTTTCCTGTCATACTCTTTTACTTTCTCTTAGGCTCTATTCACACGGGGATACTCAAATCTCCGAGCAACTAGGATACTGGGTAGCGAAGCGACTCGACATGTGTAATCCAATGGCGCCATTCACACGGGGAAACTCCAGTCGCCGATACTGCGGCGACTGCGCGACTCAGTTGCCAAGAGACTGGACATGCAGGTCTCCAAGCTACTCAGTCGCCTGGTTTCCTCGATACTTCCAAAAAAAATGCGCGAAAAAGAAACAAATCTGAAGCGAGTGGAGGAAATTGAAAAATTTTGATTGAGTGGGAAGAGAGGGTAAATGTTTTACATAAAAAAAAAATTTTAGAATTTTAAAATTTTAATGTTTAGCAAAAAATAAAGATAAAAAAAACTTTACTCTTGTTCTCCATAGAAAAGATAGGAGAAATGGTTGCCATGGTATCAAAATATAAATATTTTGCCATACTTATAAATTTAACATTTTTTTTTTTTTTTTTTTTTAAACATTCACACTTTTTCTCTCATTCACACTACACACATTCACACAGTCTTTTTCGGCAACTGAGGCCATTTAAGACTTTTTACGATAATCAGTATGTTTAATATATCAATTGGGGGGTCCAGGCATTTTTATTTAAGTCATTTGGTATCCAAATGCCTTAAATAAAATTATCGGACTGCCTGGGGTCCGAACCCGAGACGTTCGGTATAGAAGGTAGGCACGCTACCAACTACTCCAAGCCCCTTGGGCTATTTTACATCTTGAATTCAATTGTACCCTACTGTCGGAAACTAAATACATGTCGACACAAAAATCTGGTGTGACAAGCACAGTACACAACTTTCGATTACCGAAGGTAAGAGAAAGTTGTGTGCTGTGCGTCAGTCACACCAGATTTTTTTTTTTTTAGGACGGCTCATTTTCATAAAAAAATAATAATATTTATCCAAAAGAGCGACCAAAGCCATGTGCTCACTCACTATACATCTATCTGACTTTATAATAAATATATATAAATAGCCAGCGATGCAGAAATTTGTATTTAATTAAACAGGCAATCGAGTCTAATCTTTTTATTTGCCTTTTTCTTTAAGCAATGAAGTCAAAATTTTCATTTATGCTCTTTTTCGGTAATGGAATGTTTTTCCTAGTAGATATTAGACGAGTAATTCCTAAAAGGTAATTTTTTTAATATTATAAAATTAATATATTCTACATTTAAATAATTTCAATTGAATATTATTAGTTAGAATAAAATTTCTTTTTCAGATAACTTGTAGATGATCTTCTAAAATATAGAAAACATGAATGAAATCTCAGAAAATTGACAATTTCGATCCTCAAGCAGAAAACCGCCCAGAAAAGAATTCTATTATATTTGCCGCTCACTCATACATTTTGCAAATCATTTCCTGTGATAAAATTGAAACAAGTCGAAAATTGAAGTTGAATTAATTAGAAGAAAAATTTAATCGGCGTAAAAATTCCAACATTCAAGAATTGAAATTGACTCATTTGTGCCCAGGGTTACCACGCGTCCTACTTTCGGTAGGACAGTCCTACTATTACAATGAATGTCCTACGTCCTACAATGAAGCCTAATGTGTCCTACTTTAAAAATAAAATATTAAGTTGGTTTTTATAAGTCTGTATAATCGATTTCTAAACGCCCGGATGAAAGAAATAAGTGTTCAGTAGAGTTAATCAAAGCGGAATTGCTTGTAAGCTTTAATTGAAAAGAAAATTGCGTACGGGTAATTCCACACCAAGACAACATGGCACTCCATGGGCCCATTTCAGATTCAAAAATGCCATCCAAATGCTGATTCCTCATGGCAAACTGATGATAAGTTGATAGAAAGAAAAAAATTTTTATGTACATTGCGGCCGTAAAACTCAAAAATTAAAATTTCACTCATTTTCAACGTTCCAGAGTACAATTTTGGAAATTTGTTTACAGTTTGAATAGTTTAATGAAAAAAATTGGTTTCAAGCACTATTCCTAAGGAAAATTGACCGTAGAATCCAAAAATCACCGAAAAACCCGAAAATTTTCACCTCTAATAGGAGAAATTTACGAATCTGTGATTTTTAAGGTGTTTTTTTCATTAAATTATTCCCGAAAAACATATATTTTTAAAATTACTTTTCCATGCTTAAGTTACTCTAAAACATGTGTACTTTGATGGGGTTTAAATATTTTTTTGGGGAAAGCATGTTTAGTAAGTCAAAATTGAGAAAATTCAAAAAACATGGTTTTTTGTGATTTTGACTTCTGCATTCTTTATTAATTTTTATATGTTGCCTATAAGTGTACGACTTTTTGAGTAATACCATTTTATTCTCCATTAAATTCTGTATAATTAAGAAAAAAAACGTACCAATCCAATGATCTGGGACAATGTTACAACTCTTTAATAGTTCAAATTCACTTAAAGTCATCTCAAAATGTTTTAGTTTTTCATTTTCGTAAAAAGAAACAATTATAGTTTTGGGAAATAGTTCAAACAAGTTTTAAAATGAAAGACCAGCATAAATTTTAAGTTTTTTTTTTATTGATAAGATCGTATGCCAAACAATAATTCGTATCGGTGCTCACTTTTTTGCATTGAATGATGTGACTATTTTTTGGAACAAATTCATGAAAATTGCGTGTCCCAGGTACGGTGAATGCTTTACTAGCTCCTATGTCTCGGATTGCATCAACATCTTTTTTCCAAACGACTTCGCATTGTATATTTCCGATCCGTTGTTTGCAGAACTCCAGCAATTTTTCGACATCAAGAATTTGTTCGTTGTACGGTCGTCGCAAACTTTCGTTTCTTGCTTCTCGCTTTATCGTTCCTCCGATTCCGTCGATGGTGACTTGCCATGTGATGTCGCGAAAAACGACCAGGTGGCACTGAGTCCATATTTGGCGAGGTGTTCGCATAAGTACATGAAATTGTTGCAGTTTTTGTACTGACCTGGACATCCATCGCTGAAATAATGTACGTGTTGAAAAAAGATGTTGATGCAATCCGAGACATAGGAGCTAGTAAAGCATTCACCGTACCTGGGACACGCAATTTTCATGAATTTGTTCCAAAAAATAGTCACATCATTCAATGCAAAAAAGTGAGCACCGATACGAATTATTGTTTGGCATACGATCTTATCAATAAAAAAAAAACTTAAAATTTATGCTGGTCTTTCATTTTAAAACTTGTTTGAACTATTTCCCAAAACTATAATTGTTTCTTTTTACGAAAATGAAAAACTAAAACATTTTGAGATGACTTTAAGTGAATTTGAACTATTAAAGAGTTGTAACATTGTCCCAGATCATTGGATTGGTACGTTTTTTTTCTTAATTATACAGAATTTAATGGAGAATAAAATGGTATTACTCAAAAAGTCGTACACTTATAGGCAACATATAAAAATTAATAAAGAATGCAGAAGTCAAAATCACAAAAAACCATGTTTTTTGAATTTTCTCAATTTTGACCTACTAAACATGCTTTCCCCAAAAAAATATTTAAACCCCATCAAAGTACACATGTTTTAGAGTAACTTAAGCATGGAAAAGTAATTTTAAAAATATATGTTTTTCGGGAATAATTTAATGAAAAAAACACCTTAAAAATCACAGATTCGTAAATTTCTCCTATTAGAGGTGAAAATTTTCGGGTTTTTCGGTGATTTTTGGATTCTACGGTCAATTTTCCTTAGGAATAGTGCTTGAAACCAATTTTTTTCATTAAACTATTCAAACTGTAAACAAATTTCCAAAATTGTACTCTGGAACGTTGAAAATGAGTGAAATTTTAATTTTGAGTTTTACGGCCGCAATGTACATAAAAATTTTTTTCTTTCTATCAACTTATCATCAGTTTGCCATGAGGAATCAGCATTTGGATGGCATTTTTGAATCTGAAATGGGTCCATGTAGTGCCATGTTGTTTTGGTGTGGAATTACCCGTACAGTTTTATGAGAAAGTTCGAAACAACATTAAATTATTAAAATGCGCGAAGAGTGATGAAAAATATAAGTTCAGACATTGAATGTAGTCATTAAACAAATAACTTAAAATAAATAAATAAATTAGCATTATCATCACCTAAAAAAATTTATATACAGTATTTATATATGGGGCATTCCACGCCAACTCGACCACTTTTGAACCCGACCATTTTTGATTTGGCTGAAACTTTGTCATCTTTTTGTACCCTATTGAAAACGTGTTTGAGAATTTTTTCAGATTTTACGACCCAGCCAAAAAAAAAGTTATAGCATTTTCAAAAAACATCGATTTTTTTTTTTAAATAATCGTAAAACTGTCAAAAATTAACTTATCGGGACGATTTTTTTTTTGAAATTTTTGTCTTTAAATGTACTTTTCAGAAATAAATATGACAAAATTTTACAGATTCATCTTGAACGTTTTTTTTGACATTTTCGGAAAAAAAACAAAAATTTCGGGATGAATGACACTTTTTTTTAATTTTTTTTTTTATAAAAAACTTTGATTTTTTCTACAAATGCTCTGAAAATTTCAGAGTGGGATTATTTCGCGTTCTATTTTTTTTTTATTTTTGAAAAAAAAATTTTTTTTTTTCTCCGCTTATTTATCATGATGGTGCTCTTAAATTCTTCCAGGATTGACTGAGATTCTAGAAAATTGAAGAAAAATAATAATAATAATAGTTAGGGGTGATGAAAATCGAGAAAATTCCATTTATCCTGAAAAAATTAGAAATTAGTTGTTTTTCAATTACTGAAGTATTTGAAGCGTCAAGTAAAAGCTTAGAAACATGGGCGTAACTAGGGGGGTGCCGGGGGCCTCGCCCTCCAGAAAGCTCCTTGCCCCAAGAAAAATTGAGAAAATATGGGGCTTTCCAGGCCCACCGGAAGATGGCTGGTCCCATGGCCCCCCTTCAATTTTTCTTGGGGCAAGGAGCTTTCTGGAGGGGGGCAGGCCTCCCCCGGCACCCCCCCCTAGTTACGCCCATGTTTCTAAGCTTTTACTTGACGCTTCAAATTCTTCAGTAGTTGAATACACAACTAATTTCTATCTTTTTCAGGATAAATGGAATTTTCTCGATTTTCATCACCTCTAACTATTATTATTATTATTTTTCTTCAATTTTCTAGAATCTCAGTCAATCCTGGAAGAATTTAAGAGCACCATCATGATAAATAAGCGGAGAAAAAAATTTTTTTTTTTTTCAAAAATAAAAAAAAAAATAGAACGCGAAATATCCCACTCTGAAATTTTCAGAGCATTTGTAGAAAAAATCAAAGTTTTTTATAAAAAAAAAAAAATTAAAAAAAAAAAGTGTCATTCATCCCGAAATTTTTGTTTTTTTCCGAAAATGTCAAAAAAAACGTTCAAGATGTCCCGATGAGGAGATTTCTCGAACACGAACGAGCTAACCCAGTTCCTTAATCTTTAGCTTGTCCTGCTTAGCTATTCGCCTATTCGCCACCTCATTCAAGAAACTTTTCTAGAAATCATTTGGACATCAGTTACTAATATTAAAATACTGGTAGATCAAAGAATGCCCTAGAATTTGTTTCTTTTTATTTTCTACCACTTTGAAGATACAATGAAAAATAAATTTTTTTTTTAAATGACCACAAGCCGCTAGAGCAAAGGCCATTTACTCACTGGGCCGAAGGGCTTATAATTTTTTTGGGAGCTTGGAAGGAACCTCTAAGTGGTGTCCCCTAGTAACGTTGTCTTATCTAAAAGACTCGGCTAATCCTTTCAAACAACAGCAAAATACTTAAAACAGAATTGTAAAAAGATGAAATTATAAAGCAGCCCGATAAAAAATAAAAATTTTCCATATTGTTTCAAGCTCAGGCATTAAAAAGGACGCTTTATTCCCTTCGTTTCTTACAAAATTTATATGAATCTGGTATGACAAACACAGAACACAACTTTCAATTACTTAAAGGAAGAAAAACTTGTGTGCTGTGCGGCCATCCCACCAGATTTTTGATTACATAATTCCTAGAGCAGCGGTTTTCAACCTTGCCTAAAGTGCGGGCCCACTTTTTCCGTAAAAAAAAAAAAAAACGCTGAGGCTCAGTGTATATTATATAGCTTATATATACTGAATATAATTTTTATGATCCTTAGACATCCGCGAATGGTTGGATGTGAGGCGACAACTTAGCCAGGAACGGTTCTGGCTATCTTTACACCCTAAAACTTACAATTATTTTATCAATATCAGATATTTTTCAAATTTAACCTAAGCCAAGGGACTGACGCCTGGATCGAGGTATATGACTTTGAAATAAAAAAAAAAATAATGTAAATTTATTTCAAAATTTATGACTTAACAACACTTAATAAAGTATCTGGGATTATATTGATATGGATATCTAATAGTTTAAAAAAAATTTCCATTTAAATGTTCACTTTTTGAGCTGGTACATGCCAGGGGACTGACATTTTAGAGTTAAAAAGACGAATATTTTTTTTAAATTTCAATAGTTAACATACCTATGTGTATTGTTAACCATGAAAGACGGAACTTAAAGGTAGTGTGTCGAAATGATACGTGTCTTGATGCCCCAGTAATTATTGATAGAATTTTGGGTAGCTTGCTGGCCATTTGTACCAAGGGTCGCGGGTTCGCATTCTGTCCCAGGCGACAATTTATTTCAATTGACGTGGTCTTCGATACCGAAACAGACCTTAATTAAAAAATAAAAATTAACTATTCCATATTACTTGGAAAAAAAAAAAATTATTTTTGCCATTGACTGTAACTATTAAAATTTTTTTTATATTTTAACTTTTAATTTTATCTTATTTCTCTACGGTAATGATTGGTTAAAAAATAAAAACACAATGGTTAAGTTTGATATGCAATTATATTTGATAATATAACATCAATAAAATACATAATACGATATATATATATATAAAATGAATTTAATTTAACAACTTAACTTATAATCCCCTCTCTTTCCTTCTCTCTTTGGGGCGTATGGAAATAATAAATGATTTTTTTTTTTTTTTCATTTGGACCAGCAATTTACCATTAACATATTATGCAAAACAAGTGGCTGTTAACGTCGTTTACGTCCTGCCTCGTTGAGTACCTTGGGTACACCAAGAAGAGAGTTTATCAATTCGGAATTCCGTTTTCGAACGCCACAGCCCGATGACGTTGGTGTTGGATTCATCACGATCGCCTCTGTACGATGTCTTAACGCCTGCAGCATCCAACTCGCAAGCTCTCTGCCGTATTGCTGCACCTGAACACACACACAACACATTATCTGATTCTTTTAAAATATACAAGAATAATATTAACACGCACCTCACGATCATATTTATCATCAGAAGGATCGAGCTGTGAGGCTGAAATAAACCCCACCGCTAATGCTAGTAATAAATAACG
The DNA here is from genome assembly GCA_023213315.1 of Euborellia annulipes. NCBI lineage: Eukaryota > Metazoa > Arthropoda > Insecta > Dermaptera > Anisolabididae > Euborellia > Euborellia annulipes. Next base: position 11,321 of record JAKCPI010004666.1, read on the forward strand.
TGAAGCTACGAAATACATCATTCTCTTTGTCTGATTTGAAACAACTTATCAAATCTCATTTTACAGAGCTTAAATACCATTTAGATTGGTGTCTGTCAACGACAGCAAATCAATAAGATTCGTTCGTATTTATTGTCTCAAGCGTGAGATTGAATGAAAATAAATAAAAAAAAAAAAAAAATTATTTTTATTTCTATTTAGAATTTATTTGAATGAATAGCCAGGCCAAGTGCTTATGACAAGCGACTCATCGCCGCCTCCTACCCCGTGTCATCTTGTCATTTGCAGGTTTGATCATATAATAAATAAATAAATACAAGACAGTTTAATTGCTTTTACTCTTGGAAGAAAATCATCATCTTACTTGAAACGCTGACATTGAGATCCTATGGAATGGAAATTATTGCTCGGTATATACATATATATATAGGGTATATAAGGAATAATCCTGGATTTATTTAATAATTACTGTAGAGTCCCGGTAATCCGAACCTCGCTAATCCGAACTGTTAATCCGAACTTTTTTGCGTACGATTTTTTTTTTTTTTTTTAAAGAGGAATGAAAAATGAAAATTAGACATTAAAAAATACGAATTATAAAAAATAGAGAAATAGTATAAACATTTATCACGGACAAGTTTCACGGTTTACAACGATATAAATACGACTTTATTATCAAAATTAACTAATTCAAGCTTACAATTCCGGTTAATCCGAACTTCCCGATAATCCGAACGATCCTCGGTCCCAATTAGTTCGGATTAACGGGACTCTACTGTATTTTGCAAATTCAGATATTATTTGATAATATATAGAGCTTCCTCAGCACCAGCTCCTGTATATGGCATACAGATTAGATTAGATTTAATCTATATGGCATACAGTATATATTCTTTTTACTTTCTCTATATATGTTAATATATTGAGAGATGAAGTATTGGATTCATGTCAAAAATTCGATGTCGAGATTTTGATGGATCTTCACGTTTTGAGGTCCCCTGAATGCAAAAAAGTGTTTTTCGCGAAATGGTCTGTCTGTGGGTGTGTGTGTGTGTGTCTGTCTGTGTGTGTTCAATTTTAAGCAAGAAGGAATTGAGCTAAGAGGTTGAAATGTTATATTTAAGTTAGGCACCCCCGGGAGCGTGAAAATAAGCTTTTAATCAAAATCGGCCAAAGAGTACTAATACTTTACTGATGTACTTTTTCAGTTTTTTTCTATTTTCTCTAAATTCGCTCCAACGATTTTTTTTTTAATTCATAAATCAATTATTTTTTAGATGCTCTTTAAAATGTATATTCTCATTTTGCCATTGAAGACCACTTTATTCTTGTATTTCATAGTAAAGATTGGAGAAATAGTTGCCATGGTAACAAAATATAAATATATAACGAATTGTGGCTGTTGTATAATTAGATTAATAATATAAAGAGGATGCAGCCAATAAATATAATAAAAAGCATCTATTTTGTTAACACTCTTTATTTAGGAACGTTTCGGCTATCCTAAATAAAAAATTATACAACAGCCACAATTTGTTATATATTTATATTTTGTTACCATGGCAACCATTTCTCCAATCTTTACTATGAAGTACAAGAATAACGTGGTCTTCAGAAGATTTCAATGGCAAAATGAGAATATACATTTTAGAGAGCATCTAAAAAATAATTGATTTATGAATTAAAAAAAAAATCGTTGGAACGAATCTAGAGGAAATCGAAAAAATTGAAAAAGTACATCAGTATAGTACTAGTACGCTTTGGCCGATTTTGATTAAAAGCTTATTTTCACGCTCCCGGGGGGTGTTTAACTTATATATAAAATTTCATTCTCATACAAAAATTCCTTCATGCTTAAAATTTAAAACCCACCTACCCACAGACAGACCATGTCGCGAAAACCACTTTTTTGGATTCAGGGGACCTCAAAACGTGAAGATCCATCAAAATCTCGACATCGAATTTTTGACATGAATCCAATACTTTCTCTCTCAATATATTAACATATATATATAGAGGTAAGAGAAAGTAAAAATCAATTATTTTTTAGATGTTTTCAATAATTTTTTTTTATCTAATTATTCCGTATTTGCCTGATGTCTTTAAATTTTACATATGAATTCTAATACCTTCCTGATTCTAATGTAGCATACTACCCAGATATATGCACACTTTTCACTTATCGGAGCTAACAGAAATTTGTGGTGCTGTGCAACATCACACCAGTTTAAAAAAAATGCTTTCATTCTACGCGCCATCTCCCCCACTCCTTTTTGAATTCCCCCCATTTTTAAAGGAGAACGGGACGCCATCTACGGAGAGTCAGTTGCCTTTTCGCGCGCCATCCATTCACTGCATATTCGCGTTTTTTTATTTAAAGTTTTTTTTTATTTTGTGATTATTAGTGCTCATCAGTGTTTTAATTAGTGCTCTTGGATAATGGATTATTAATTTTAATGGTCGTCATCTTCCTTTGCCTTCGTCTCACACTGCGAGGTCGACTCAGGATTATTATTAATGGTAGGCCTATTTATAATATTTAATTAATCTCACTCTCTCTATTCTCTTGTTTAATTCTCTCTCTATTCTCTTGTAAAATTGGGCATCCTACCATATAAATTTGTATTTGATAAAAATCCTATTTCTCATTTATTTATTATATAAATGTCATAAATCATTTTAACAATTCGTTATTAAAATATATTTCTAACAATTTCCATTTTTCTTGGAAGCAAGGCATTCTTGGAACTTGATTGTCGCGTGCATAAGAGAATCAAATCATACAACAAACAAGCTTGTTCTTAGTTAGTTCGAACTCTCGCCGCTTGATGGCGCCTCAATCAGTGTCTTTCCTTCAATACTCCACAATTTATAATTCATCTTTTCTTAAATGAATTTGCTTTATATATTCAAGGGTATATTTTAATTTTGTTTGTTTTTTGTTAGGCAGTTATTTATAATTGGATAAAATTAATAGGTGATGATTAGAAATCTAATTTTCCTATTATTTTTCTACACCAAATTTTTTCATATCAATCCATCCCAGTGAGGAAATATTGTCATGGTTAACTTTTAAAAAGGCCCTCGGGCTTGGTAGGGGTTAGCCTGCTTCTATACCGAGGATCGCGGGTTCGGACCCCAGGCAGTCCAAAGATTTTATTTTAAGCCATTTGGATTCCAATCTATGTGAGTTTTTTTTGCTCTGATGGTAGATGATCTGGTTCAATTCCAAAAATAAATATCACATTTAATTAGTCAAATTATTTCGAATGTACTCTCTGATACTCTTTTTTTACTTTCTCTTACCTCTATATATGTTAATATATATAGAGAGAAAGTATTGGATTCATGTCAAAAATTCGATGTTGATGGATATACACGTTTTGAGCAGGGGCGTACCGAGACAGTTGGGGGCCTGGGCCTATATACATTTTGTACCAGAGACGTATATAAATTTTTTCGGGGAGGCGGGGGGGGGGGGCGAACTCATTTTTAAATATCTCCCCTTACACACAAATATTTTTAAAATCCCTCAACCTCGAGGGCCCCGGAACCTCTCATAGAGAAATTTTCAAAAAAAAATTTTTTTTTTGTCTAAATTTTTCGTTTTTTGCTTGAGCTCTGAGGGCCCGGGTCCTCGCAAAGACAAATATTTGGGTGGCTATGCCGGGGGCGGCCCCCCCCCCCCCCTGTCCCCCCTCAGTACGCCTCTGACAGCCAGAAGGAGAAACAAAACTCAAATTTATTTCAGTTTTCTCGTTGACATTTCGGTGGCTAATGACGACTGCGACTGCTCAGTCTTGCGGAAGAAGACGATTAGCTCCCGAAAAGTCGATCTACAAACTGATATAAAATAGAGTTTTACGTCATCTATTAGTTTTTTTACTTTCTCTTAGCCTATATATGAAATATATAGAGAGAGAAAGTATTGTTTTAATAATGCAATTTTATGGGCAACTTTCTATATATAATTCGCTAATGTCCGTCCGCATGTCACGCTCTATTTAGGGAACTTCCAGTTGGAATTTTGAAATGAAATTTTTTATTCTTAAAGAGGACCTTCTAGGGATTACAGGAAATGTATTTTCATCCCGAAATTTCTATAACTTTTTGAGTTTTTAATTCTTAAAGTTACGATTTCTCCCATAGGAAATGTATAGAGAAATATTTATTTATTCTTTTCATTTGTGTATTCCATGAATGTAAACAAATCTTCAAGCAGGCACTGGATTGGAATGGAATCATAATAATTAAAAAAATAAATAAATAAAAAATCTATATATAATAATTGCGGAGTGTCCGTCTGTCTGTCTGTCCGTCCGTCCGTCCGTCCGTCTGTCTGTCTGTCCGTCTGTCACGCTCTGTTTGACCAACTTCCCGTTGGAATTTTGAAACGAAATTTTGCAGTCTTATAGAGGACGTTATGGAGAGTCCCGGAAAAATACTCGGGTTCCGAAATTCCTATAACTTTTCGAGTTATTAATTCTTAAAGTTACGATTTCTCCCATAGGAAATGTATAGAGAAATATTTAAGTATTCTTTGCAGTTGTGTATTCTATGAAGGTAAACAAATCCTCAAGCAGGCACTGGACTGGAATACTTAATACTAATAATTTTCTTTTTATAATGAATAAAAAGGCGAGGGTCCGCCGCAGGCGGGGCCCGAGCCAGCTGGCGGGGGGTCCAGGGGGCGTAGCCCCCGTCTAGACGCCACCCAGTTTCTCATAATTAAGAAAGGTGAGGGTCCGCCGCAGGCGGGCCCGAGCCAGCTGGCGGGGTCCAGGGGGGCGTAGCTCCCCCTGGCTAGACGCGAAGCCCGCCGAAGGCGGGCGGCGCGGCTAGTAATAATAATAATTTTCTTTTCATAATTAACAAGGGGAGTGCATAACCTTCATAACACCGATTTGAACGAAAATTTTTTACGTGTAGTACTTAATGAAAACAAATTCTGTTAAAGCGATAGAACGCACTTCTCAACCGTTCGTCTAAAAAAAATGTTAAAGATTTTGCCTGCATGCCTTAAGCCGTTGCTAACAATAACAAATCAAAAAGCCATTGTGGCTAGATTAGTAGCGTTCATTCTTTGTAAACATAAATCCGGAGTTCGAATCTCGCTCTGTTCAACTATTTTTTTTTCTTTTGTTACAGAATATTTTTTAATATTAATAAATAAATAAAAGTTTTTTTTTTTTTAATTATTGGCATTTAATTTTTAATATGTTGTTCCATATATTTAAAGCAAATTCGAATGATTTCTGTCAAAAATATAATACAGTATAAGGAATTATTTAATATTATACTAGAAATATATTACTATTTATTGAACACATAAATAAATTTACAATAATATTTGTTTTAAATAGTTGGGCCGTTTATTTTCCGGACTTTGAACTTGTTACGACAAGATGTGCCATAAATTTATGTTTTCATTGCTTTTATGATCAATATCACCCAGCATCTTGCAAAGGCACTACAGATTCCGATAATTAATATTTCAATTTTTTAATATGTAACGTTTGTTGTCAGAGTCTGTATGCTATACATATTTCTTTGATTTATTTTCGCTCTTTATATTTTTTGACCTTTATGTATTATTTACAATTAATGCTAATATTTTAATTGTAAATTTATTTATGTGTTCAATAAATAGTAATATATTTCTAGTATAATATTAAATAATTCCTTATACTGTATTATATTTTTGACAGAAATCATTCGAATTTGCTTTAAATATATGGAACAACATATTAAAAATTAAATGCCAAAAATTAAAAAAAACTTTTTTATTTATTTATTAATATTAAAAAATATTCTGAAACAAAAGAAAAAAAAAATAGTTGAACAGAGCGAGATTCGAACTCGGGATTTATGTTTACAAAGAATGAACGCTACTAATCTAGCCACAATGGCTTTTTGATTTGTTATTGTTAGCAACGGCTTAAGGCATGCAGGCAAAATTTTTAACATTTTTTTTTAGACGAACGGTTGAGAAGTGCGTTCTATCGCTTTAACAGAATTTGTTTTTCATTAACGTAAAAAATTTTCGTTCAAATCGGTGTTATGAAGGTTATGCACTCCCTTGTAAGAAGAAAAGGCGAGGGGAGTCCGGGGGGGGGGGCCCTCTATCTAAATGTGAAGCTTAATAATTAAGAAAAGGCGAGGGTCCGCCGTAGGCCAGCTGGAGGCTAGGCTTCGAAGCCCGCCGAAGGCGGAGGAAAATGGAGGTAATTCTTATATTAAAATAAATTTTTTTTTAGACTGAATGCTTACCTGTATCCGCGATCTGAAATTTTTATTATTTTTACCCTTTACACTTTATGTTCTCCCTTCCCGGCTTCTAATACTTTCAAATAAAAAAAAAATACATTTGGAATATAATTTATTTTCAAATTCATAACATGTTTTTGTTTTTTATTTATTTCAACATGAAGCAACACATGAGATAATGTACAAATAAATCATCCAACATTCAACATACAACATTTATTAATGTCTGTATATATAATATATATATGTACGCATTGTTATTAACATGCATTATATATAGACCTATGTATCGAGCTATAATAATAGGCATATATATAACGATCATAAAAAACTTATTCCATCAAAAATTTCAACAATTTCAAATCATTGAGCCCACACATCAAACACTTTAAGCTTTTTATTTTATTTTTATTTTTTCTTAGATTTTGGCAGGAATTTTTCCATAATTTGAGCCTTTACAGTCTGTTTCTATATAAATATATATGGATTTTAATTAATAACATTTCGGTGGTTGTTAAGAAAACCATCATGCTTTTATTATTATTTATTTACATGTATTTGGTGTATTGAAGAGTTGCTTTTTTTTAGCGATTTTTTAATCATTTATAAATAGAGTAACAGGTTGATTGAGAGGATATAAATCCAATTGATTGCATTCACCTACAATTTCATGCCGTTATTATAAATTAAAGATATATAAATATATGGTTGAATTCGGTAACATAACGTTCTATTGTTTTGAATATTTAAAATTTAGATATGAAGCCCTTAATCAGTCGCGTCTTCAGGAGAAACGCTTTCTGTTCTCCTTGATCCATGCAGCAGGTCCCATCTCCTCTCCCCGGGTAGAGGGTTATGATTTTTCGTTCAAGCGCCTCGCATTAAGCAGGAGGTTTCTTTCACTAACCCTAGGAGAGCACCCCTGACAAATAATAAAATTACGGGCCGCATGATCTAGAGCAGTAGTTCCCAACCGGTGTGCCCCGGCACCCAAGGGTGCCGCGAGAATGCCTAAGGGGTGCCGCGAGATATTTAGATGAAAAAAATCTGGTGTGACTGGCGCACAGCACACAACTTTCTCTTAGCTTCGGTAATCGAAAGTTGTGAACTGTGCTTGTCACACCAGATTTTTTGTGTTGAGATATATTTAGTTACCGACAGTAGGGTACAATTGAATTCAAGATGTAAAATTTATAAGTTTGGGAAAATATTTATATTTTACAGGAAGATGAAAGAAAATAGACTTTAATCGGCCCAAAATTATTTATTACCAATGTCGACGTTTCGGGGACTATACGTCACCCATCCTCAGGACAAAGGTCGTAAAAGTATTTCGTGCCTCCAGCACTCGTATAACAATTACAACAATTATCTTGTTGTTTAAAATGATGGCTTGAGCTCACCATATAGCCAAATTACATGCAAATTTTAACCACGAGCCACTCTGAGTCAATGCTAGGCGAGGCATTGACTCAGAGTGGCTCGTAGTTAAAACTTGCATGTAATTTGGCTATATGGTGAGCTCAGCCATCATTTTAAACAACAAGATAATTGTTGTAATTGTTATACGAGTGCTGGAGGCACGAAATACTTTTTACGACCTTTTGTCCTGAGGATGGGTGACGTATAGTCCCCGAAACGTCGACATTGGTAATAAATAATTTTGGGCCGATTAAAGTCTATTTTCTTCATCTTCCTGTAAATTAGACGGCCTTCCTCCATACGATTATATTTATATTTTGTTACCATGGCAACCATTTCTCCTATCTTTTCTATGGAGTACAAGAGTAAAGTGGTCTTCAGAAGATTTCAATCACAAAATAAGAATATGCATTTTAAAGAGAATCTAAAAAATAATTGATTTTTGAATTTAAAAAAAAATCGTTGGAGCAAATTTAGTGAAAATTGAAAAAAACTGAAAAAGTGAATCAGTAAAGTACTAGTATTCTTTGGTCGATTTTGTTCAAAAGCTTCGTGTCGCGTCCCATGGGGGTGCCTAACTTAAATATAAAATTTCAACCTCCTAGCTCTTTTCGTTCTTGAGATATTTTGTTCACACCCACACACACACACACACACAGACAGACCATGTCGCGAAAACCACTTTTTTGGATTCAGGGGACCTCAAAACGTGAAGATCCATCAAAATCTCGACATCGAATTTTTGACATGAATCCAATACTTTCTCTCTATATATATATTACATATATACATAGGCAAGAGAAAGTAAAAAAATAAAGAGGCGAAAAAATAAAGTTTTGCCAAAAAAAAAGGTCAAATGATTTTCTCGCAAGGGAAAAAAATTTGCCCCAGAGCGAAAAAAATTTCGTTTTGATAGGGAAAAAAAAGGAAGGGTGCCGCAGGTGTGTAATATTATTCCCAACGCACCTTTGGGGTGCCGTGGACTTCAAAAGGTTGGGAAACGCTGATCTAGAGATTATTTTTTCTTTCTCCTGCGAGGAGAGGATGAATGGAAATGTTTGTGGATTTTATAGCTGGATAATCGTTAATAATAGGTAAATAAAAGAATAGAATTTCATTTGTTGGCCCTCTGACGTTTCGGTCTTGGCCAAGACCATCCTCAGAGCTTGGTGGCTGTCAATATAGAACAGTGGTTCCCAACCCTTTTTGGCCCATCGCCTCTTTCTGGAGGCTGACTAACACCTATCCTCCCCCCTTTTCATTTTCTTTGTATGCCTAATTTTAATCTAAAGTGTAAATAATATTGCAGTTTTATTATTTCAAACAATTTTGTGTTTAGTATCAATTTATGCATTTTACAGAAATATACCTGAAAAATTTACATGGTTCAAATTGAATCAAATTCATGGATTCTGTGATTTGCATCTGTATTTACGTACAAAACATGATTTAAAATTTTTAACAAAAAGTACTTTATTTCAAAGTTGAAAATATCAAGTTCCCCAGCAGGGGCGTAGCCAGGATCAAATCTAGAGGGGGGGCAGAATATGGTCGTCCAGGGGGGGGCAGACCATGGCCGTCCAGATTGTGACATAGCTTTTTCATATATAAATATAGGGGAAAAGCCTTCGAATTAAAGGCATAAAAACCCTCGAGTCCTAACCCCGTCGCTATCGCCCTACCTAATTTTGTTTCATTTCATCACTTTATAAGCATTTAATTTTTTTTTTGTTGCTTCTAGGAGGGGGGGCAGCTGCCCCCTGCCCCTCGCTGGGTACGCCCATGCCCCAGATAACGTTTTCTTTTCCAAGTGAATAAATACAACAACTGCAGAAATAGAGACCGAAATGTTGAATTTTTTTTTTTTTAGTTAAATTGTGCTATTACTAACTAAAATAAACCACAATTACTGGCAAAAATTTAATTTAAAAAAAACTTCTAACCCTAGGAGTAGTAGGCAAGATTTTTATTATTTATCCCTATCGAAATCTTTTAAAAATTTAATAAAAATAATTTTATTTTTATGAAGAAAATTTCAAAAATAGATCTTTTTTTCGGTAAATTTTTATTTAATAAAAATAAAAGTGACGTTTCGATTCTAGATTGGAATTGGATTCTTCATAATATTTTATTTATTTATTTTTATGACAATTTTTTGTCCTCTTCTATCCAGGCCATCCTCTAAATGGGATATTTTTTCTTTTAAATTTTTGTAAACTCTAATAACACTAGTCGACAAGGTTTTTTTCACAAGAAATCTGATTAGTGACCCTAGTGCATTTTTTCATTCTGAATTCAGATATGTAGTTAGAATTTTTCCATCAGGCACAATTTTAGAGATATAGAGCAAAATAGATTTTAGTCGAAAATGGGCTCTAAAACGGCTTTTATTTAGAATGTTCAAATTATTTTTAACGCGACACCCCGTCAAATTATGCAGATAGTTAGAATACATATAAATTTTAAGTTTCATCCCAATCGGAGGTCATTTAGACGTGCCGCAAACATCTTAAAGTTTAGAATAATCGAAATTTTCAAGATTTTTTTTGCTTTGGTCACCCCTAATACAATTTTAGAGATCCCTGAATGAAAAAAACATATATGTACGATATTCTATAGTTCTTTGGCTTTCTAAAAAGCATTCATTCGTAAAAATCTGTTAATTATTAACGAAATTATTAATAAAAACGTGAGCAAAGAAAAACACAAGTACATTCACTGGACAAAAAAAATGGACCTCTTGTTCTTTTAGAAGTATAAATAAAGATATCAGATTCAAAAAATATTTTTTTTTAATAATATATAATAAAGTTAGGGCCCGTGACCCGATGCTCAGAGAGAATACATCAGCTTCTCGTAGATAGGGTTCGCTTTTTAATTCAATTGAAGTCCATTTTTTTCGACCAGTGAGTGTACTTGTGTTTTTTCTTTGCTCACCTTTTTTATTAATAATTTCGTTAATAATTAACAGATTTTTACGAATGAATCATTTTTAGAAAGCCAAAGAACTATAGAATATCGTAAATATATGTTTTTTGCATTCAGGGATATCTAAAATTGTATTAGGGGTGACCAAAGCAAAAAAATCTTGAAAATTTCGATTTTTCTAAACTTTAAGCCGTTTGCGGCACGTCTAAATGACCTCCGATTGGGATGAAACTTTTAAAATTTATATGTATTCTAACTATCTGCATAATTTGACGGTGTGTCGCGTTAAAAAATAATTTGAACATTCTAAATAAAAGCCGTTTTAGAGCCCATTTTCGACTAAAATCTATTTTGCTCTATATCTCTAAAACTGTGCCTGATGGGGAAAAACTGAATTGATATTTGAATTCAGCATGAAAAATACTTCTAGAATTTCATATCTTTATTCTTGTGAAAGAAAAAAAAGTTCATTTTTGTCGACTAGTGTAATTTTCCCCCCTATGATTACTCATCGCCCCCCGATCGCCCCCCACTTATATATCGCCCTCCTGAAAAACTAAATCGCCCACTTGGGGGCGATCGCACCACTGATATAGAATGTTCATGGAATATATGATTGAGTTATTGATTGTATGCCTATATTGACAGCCAGCAAGCTCTGAGGATGGCCTTGACCAAGACCGAAACGTCAGCCTAGAGGGCCAATAAATGAAATAATTTTAGCTGCTATTCTTTTATTTACCTATATAATGTTTGCTTTTCAATATTATAGGATCTCAAACCAGGAGATTTACTCTTAAGTTAAGAACCACAGATTCCAGGTTGGAATTCTCAGTGTTTATAAATAAAAAAATTTTACAAACACATTTTCCACATTTTCAATAGAAACCCAATTGAGAATCTGGCACTTGTATTACAATTTTTTATATCATTGTTTTTTCTAGTAATGTTATTATATAATAATTTGTTTGTTATTAATGTTATTTTTTATATTTTCATTGATATGAATGTTTTTTTCTATTGTTATATTGTATATTTGATATGATATTTTTATAAAACTTTTATAAAGCTTTACCCTTATGGCTTCCGGCTAGAGGAGAGAAAAAAAAACAAATTTTCTCTTATCAAGGAAGGGGCTGTAAAAGCAGAGATTGGCAGCCGATTTTTTTTTCTTCAAATATTTTATTATCAAGGCCATCTTCAGGGACAAAAGTGTCAAGAAATTATATATTGACGACTTATTGAGCCCTGAAGATGGCTTCGACCGAGACCGAAATGTCGGCCCAATAAAATAACATTTGGCTGCCCATTCTCTGCTCTTGCAACCCTTTCTTGATACAACTCAACAGTCACAACTATAATTCTATTTTATTTAAGTTTCGACCTATTAGACATCATCAGTAGCTAATTTAAGAAGATACATTGACAAAATATTATTAATCATTTCAATAAGTTTATAGTTATTAATAATATTTATTTAATGGATCTTCTTAAGTTAGCCCCTGATGATGTCTAATAGGACGAAACTTAAAAAATTTAATAAAAAAAAGAGAATTTTTTTTTATTTATACTCTGAGAATTCTATCTCCTGGAATCGGTGGTTGTTGACTTAACATGTTTGCTTATGTTACTTTTTATAAACTGGTTCAAAAGGGGCAGATCTAAACCTTATCTCTAACCCATCAAATCCAGATGCCTAAGGTTATTTTTTATTTAGAAATAATAATTTAACTTAAATAATTAGCCAATTTCTTTAAGATATGTTTTAAATTTAGAGCAATGCAAAATTTATTCATTCAAATCACTAGAGTTATATTAGAATTCAACCAATTCTGGTGTTATATGCATTAGGCAGGTCTACGAGGAACAATCAGTCTGAAATCTAATTCAATTCTTCAAAATATCTTTTTTTTCTTTTCATTTAGCAAAAATGATCTTGTTTTTTTTTTAAAAAAAGGCCTTTTGAAAGACTTGAAATAATGAAATATAAGAAAAATGAAAGGGAAAAATTGTTGCAAGTCAGCTAATTGTTTATGAATCCCTTTCCCTTTGAATTAGGCAACCTTTTATTCAGTTTTGGAAAGCTTTGCATAACTTCAAGGCGCTCTCAGTCTCGTGTCGAATTTGTGAACTAAGAGGACATGAGAAAAAATTGATTGTTTTTTTTCCATTTCTTCATTTATAAATTCGCTTACCGATACTAAAATAGAGGCCCAGGGGGGGGGGTCCGGGCCCCTCCCTTACAGAAAAAATATTAATATTATCTAAATCTGGAAATAAAATGTAATAAAACATTAATACCCGAGGGTAATGCACCCACCCCCTACTTGAATCTGCCACTGCCTCTCTGTCTTTCCTATACAAGAAATTTCGAGTTCCTCCCGTAAAAAAAATAAACGACTGCTTACCGATAATAGTTAAATATTAACAAGGCCTAATAGTCGGAGAGCTGGCAACAAAAACGGGCAAGAAGCTAATATTTTCAGAATAGGCTGCATTTTAGTGATGGAAAGATACTCTAGAGTCAGCACTTCCAGTACCGGGGCGTTTAGCGGGAATAAGCCGGTAAAGATGCGGGAAGATGGTTTTTCGCAAATATCTCGAAAACTATGCGTTTTTCCGCAATAATTCATCTATACAAAAATAATCGAAATTAAATTACAAACAAAAATGGTCTAGTACATAATCACGCTGAAGTGAAGGGTTCGGGAGATAGAGAGAGGTAAAATTTGTTGGTTGTCATGGTCACAAGATATAAATATTTCTCTATCTCAATGTCTCCTTTCATATTAATTACAAATTTTACCCCTCTATATCTCTCGAACCGTTCACTTTAGCGTGATTATGCACTAGACCATTTTTTTTTTTTAATGGATTAGTGCAATTAAAATTTGAATGTTTGAACTGGAAGATTTATTGCAGTTTTTGACCAAGGTATTATGGTTCTGGTTATAATAATAAAAAAGATATTTTTATTATTGTTCGGCGTTATTTTGCAGACTGGCTACTAGCGCAGTAAAAAAAGCCAGTCTGCAAAATAAAGCGAAACAATAATAAAAATATCTTTTTTTATTATTATAACCAGAACCATAATACCTTGGTCAAAAACTGCAATAAATCTTCCAGTTCAAACATTTAGACCATTTTTGTTTGTAATTTAATTTCGATTATTTTTGTATAGATGAATTATTGCGGAAAAACGCACAGTTTTCAGAGTTATTTGCGAAAAACTTTTCCCGCAACTTTACCGGCTTCTTCCCGCTAAACGCCCCGAACTGCAAGTGCGGACTCTAGAGTATCTTTCCATTACTAAAATGCAACCTATTCTGAAAGTATTAGCTTTCAGAAAAACTCCGCCCATTTTTGTCGCTTTCTTCAGCTCTCCGACTATAATGCTCATGATAACTAGTCAACACAAGTAAAGTTTTCACTTATGAATTCTTGCAACAAAATTGATTCTTTTAATATCTCATTAAATCAAAAGAGAATCAGTTGGGATGTTTAGCCTTTCACATCGATCATTTTGTCGCTAATTAAGCCTCTGGGCTCCGGCCTTTGATTGATTGCTTCTCGTGACAATTTCTTAGTAGTTAGTATTTGAAATTTGATTAAAATTTTGGCAAAATTTATTTATTTATCATTTACTTAATAGGTAAATTTTTTTCTTTAATTCATTATATTTTTAATACAGTCATAGGCGCCGAATATGAGGGAAAAAAAGGCTCTGGAAGCAGGACCGGGAGACCTGGCAACAGAAGGGAATATTTTTTATTCTTTTGTTCATATTCACTAGTAAAAAAAAGCATGAGGGAAATTCAAAAAATCTAAGTAGCTATGATGTGTTAACAACTCCTACTTCTTGCTTTAACACTCTTCTTAACATATGGATATATATATAAAAGTGAATTTTTCTTCTTTCCTCCTTCGGCGCCTATGAGGAACGAACACTTGCTTAACTGAATGATTGAAATCATCTTAATTTTCAAATGATTGAAAATCATTTTGCAAATCCCATACAGTTTAGGCCTACTTGAATAGAATATTAAATTAATTTGGATTGCGTTTTTTTTTTAAATTGCCTCATAACCTTCTCATTAATAAGAAAACTTCTTAAATATAGTCAATATTTTAAATTTTGCTCTCTTCCTCTTTAAATATTGTAAATAATAAATCTCTCATTCCTCCCCCCTCTATTAGGGTGGTTCTTATTTTGGACTTTTTCGATTTTTTCGACGATAGTCCTAAATCGGTTCCAAATCTAAAAAAAATAAAAATTCATGCCAAGTTTTAGCTCTCTCTACAAAAAAGTCCTCTTATGATTTTTGCTAACTTGACTGGTTCAAACGTTATTCGAAGTCAAAGATCAAAGTTCTAGTCAATTTTTTTTTTTATTTTATCCGGCATTTAATGATTCAAAAATGAAAAAAGGGTTATAAGTAGAGACCG
>JAKCPI010004667.1:0-12224 GCA_023213315.1 Euborellia annulipes
TCTGTTTCTTCAAATTTTAACATGCTTTTTTGGATTTAAAATTCTTGAATGAAAATCTATCAAGGGATTTAAAAGTTTTAATATTTTTTGTGTAATTGCCCCCCCCCCCCCGAAATTTTTAATTCTTCTGTTTCTTCAAATATTAACATGCTTTTTTGGATTTAAAATTCTTGAATGAATATCTATCAAGGGATTTAAAAGTTTTAATATTTTTTGTGTAATTGCCCCCCCCCCGAAATTTTTAATTCTTCTGTTTCTTCAAATATTAACATGCTTTTTTGGATTTAAAATTCTTGAATGAATATCTATCAAGGGATTTAAAAGTTGAAAGATTTTTTGTGTAATTGCCCCCCCCCCCCGAAATTTTTAATTCTTCTGTTTCTTCAAATTTTAACATGCTTTTTTGGATTTAAAATTCTTGAATGAAAATCTATCAAGGGGTTTAAAAGTTGAAAGATTTTTTGTGTAATTGCCCCCCCCCCCCGAAATTTTTAATTCTTCTGTTTCTTCAAATTTTAACATGCTTTTTTGGATTTAAAATTCTTGAATGAAAATCTATCAAGGGATTTAAAAGTTGAAAGATTTTTTGTGTAATTGCCCCCCCCCCGAAATTTTTAATTCTTCTGTTTCTTCAAATTTTAACATGCTTTTTTTGGATTTAAAATTCTTGAATGAATATCTATCAAGGGATTTAAAAGTTTTAAGATTTTTTGTGTAATTCCCCCCCCCCCCCCCCGAAATTTTTAATTCTTCTGTTTCTTCAAATATTAACATGCTTTTTGGATTTAAAATTCTTGAATGAATATCTATCAAGGGGTTTAAAAGTTGAAAGATTTTTTGTGTAATTGCCCCCCCCCCGAAATTTTTAATTCTTCTGTTTCTTCAAATTTTAACATGCTTTTTTGGATTTAAAATTCTTGAATGAAAATCTATCAAGGGATTTAAAAGTTTAAAGATTTTTTGTGTAATTGCCCCCCCCCCGAAATTTTTAATTCTTCTGTTTTTTTCAAATATTAACATGCTTTTTTGGATTTAAAATTCTTGAATGAATATCTATCAAGGGGTTTAAAAGTTGAAAGATTTTTTGTGTAATTGCCCCCTCCCCCGGAATTTTTAATTCTTCTATTTCTTCAAATAAAAACATGCTTTTTTTTGATTTAAAATTCTTCAATGAATATCTATCAAGGGATTTAAAAGTTTAAATATTTTTTGTGTAATTGCCCCCCCCTCCCCCGAAATTTTTAATTCTTCTATTTCTTCAAATATTAACATGCTTTTTTTGATTTAAAATTCTTCAATGAATATCTATCAAGGGATTTAAAAGTTGAAAGATTTTGTGTAATTGCCCCCCCCCGAAATTTTTAATTCTTCTGTTTCTTCAAATCTTAACATGCTTTTTTTGATTTAAAATTCTTCAATGAATATCTATCAAGGGATTTAAAAGTTTAAATATTTTTTGTGTAATTGCCCCCCCCCGAAATTTTTAATTCTTCTGTTTTTTCAAATATTAACATGCTTTTTTGGATTTAAAATTCTTTAATGAATATCTATCAAGGGGTTTAAAAGTTTAAAGATTTATTGTGCAATTGCCCCACTCCCCGAAATTTTTATTTTAAAATTCTTGATTTTTTTTAATAGGTCCCTGTCCGCCTGATTTCATTTGCATGCCCGTTGGCTCGAATCAGTTTATTAAAGGGAAATTTAGGCTTGCTTCTTGCCCGTAATTTTCTCATGGCCTTCAAACCTCAGAGGCCGGGCAGGGCGAATACTCAAATTTTAAACTTGATTCATTGTATTTCATTTA
The DNA here is from genome assembly GCA_023213315.1 of Euborellia annulipes. Classification (NCBI taxonomy): domain Eukaryota; kingdom Metazoa; phylum Arthropoda; class Insecta; order Dermaptera; family Anisolabididae; genus Euborellia; species Euborellia annulipes. The sequence continues at coordinate 1,805 of JAKCPI010004667.1, forward strand.
GGCAAAAATAATATGGGCTTTAAAATTAGAGAAAATATGGGCTTAAAATTAAGAGAAAAACTACTGATCACGTATCGAGACGCCGCCCGCCAGGGCCAAGTTGAATGGAGCGCGGCGAAGCCGCGCCTTTCTCAACTTGTTATTTAATAAACTATTCAAAATACTATAATTTAGGCTATTAATAAGTAAAAAGTTTCAATCTTATTTCTTGATTTTACATTATAAGCATTTATACATTATACTTTTTTATTACAAACATGAGACTGAATGATAATCATCATAAAAACATTTAAAACAAAAACTTTTTCGGCATCTAGTACAATTAATGAAAGCGGAATAATTTTTACAAGAACAATGAATTATTTTTTAAAAGATCAGTTGGAAAAAAATCTGGTGTGACTGGCGCACAGCACACAACTTTCTCTTACCTTCGGTAATCGAAAGTTGTGTTCTGTGCTTGTCACACCAGATTTTTTGTGTCGACATATATTTAGTTTCCGCCAATATATTAGAATTAAAGATGTCAAATGGGAAAATATTTATATTTTGTTACCATGGCAACTATTTCTCCTATCTTCTCTATGAAGCACAAAGAGTAAAGTGTGCTTCAAACAATTTTGAGAGCAAAACGAGAATATACATTTGAAAGAGCATCTAAAAAATAATTGATTTTTGAATTTTAATCAAAATCGTTAGAGCGAATTTTGAGAAAATCGAAAAAAACTGAAAAAGTACATCAGTAAAGTACTAGTACTCTTTGGCCGATTTTGATTAAAAGCTTATTTTTCCGGTCCCGGGGGGTGTTTAACTTAAATATAAAATTTCAACCTCGTAGCTCAATTCCTTCATGCTTAAAATTGAACACACACACACACACACACAGACACACACACACACACACAGACAGACCATGTTGCGAAAATCACTTTTTTGGATTCAGGGGACCTCAAAACGTATATATCCATCAAAATCTCGACATCGAATTTTTGACATGAAACCAATACTTTCTCTCTATATATATATTACATATATACATAGGTAAGAGAAAGTAAAAAACAAACATCATTTACGTTCACAAAAAGTTTCTCTATTAATAAATAATCTATAATATTAAATAATAAATTTATTTATTTGTAAAAACAATAAAATAAATAATTAAATAAAAAAAAAAAAAAATAGGTCGAGGCGGGGTACATAAACAGCCAGCTTCTTGATGGTTGGTTGTTACATGTACAAATTTAAAAACACCCATTCGGAGATCTCGTTAGAGTCAAAGAGAAAAATTTGTTCTGAAATAAAAGCAAATAAATTCCCTCTCTCCTTCACAGGTGTTTTTTTTTCTCTATCCTTTTATAAATAAATATTTTCATAAATTAAAAAAAATTAATCCATGGGAAAAAAAGTTGATGAAGGTTAACTATAAATTTAAAATAAATAAATAAGCTGCTGATTTGTTTGTTTGATTAAAAAAAAAAAAAATAAATTATATTTAAATAATATTCAATTTAATCATAATAATAATTAACCTTGGCTAGCTAGAATCAGGCCTATTACACATGGAGCAACTCAAAATAAACTCATTGCTAACCAGAGTCAAAAAACCAAGCCCGAGGGCATTACCGTTTATTGTCAAAGGGCTTTTTTTTTATATTTGTGTCATAACTTCCATGTTCATATATTTGATTCTCAAATGTTTCTCATTGAAATTGAAGATATCAATACGGAGATCTGAGAATTCAATAAAAAAAAAAAACATCTAGGTTACTGTGATAATAAGATTAGAAATTAATTATTATTATTATTTTTTTTTTATCTATTTATCTTTTATTAGAAGATTATCAAATCCAAGAAGGAAAAAATTAAAAGCATTTTTAATATAGCCTATAATAGTAAAAAAAGCAAAAGTGTTGGGTCGTGGGACCCCCGCGAGGAACGAAGTTCCTCACACCTTTCTTCAACTCCGAATATTATTGATTTATGAATTATAATTAAGGTTGTTCGGACATTAAAGCACTTTGTTAGATTAAAAGCTAATTTTTTAATATGTTATTAATCACTATCACATACTTATAAAATAAAATTTTGAACCAGATCTGACGCAGGCTTATCGTGTAATTAATTTTAAAAAAATGGAAATTTAACATGAAGTCTATGGGGAATATCGACGAAAGGCACACATATCGAATTATATAGCCACCTCTGCAATAGGTAAAAAAACAAAAACTTACATTTTTATCAATTCACTTCCAAGGAATCCGTTAAACATAAAATCAAAAGTTTCTGCCGAAGGCTTTTAAAGATATTTTAAGCCCTCGGGGCATGGCGTAGAGGTTAGCGTGCTAACCTCATATACCAAACGTCGCGGGTTCGGACCCCAGGCAGTCCGATGATTTTATTTAAGCCAATTGGATACCAAATGGCTTAAATAAGAATGCCTGGACCCCATATACCAGGGTATGTATATTTATTAATAACGGTTATCGTCTAAAGTCTTAAATGGCCTGAGTTGCCGAAAAGACTGTGTGAATGTGTGTGTGAGTGTGAGTGTGAATGAGAAAAAAAGTGTGAATGTTTTTTTATTAAAAAAAAAAAAAAAGATATTTTAACAAGAAATTCAAAAAATTCTCCAAAATGACAGTCGCCAATATTTAAAAATGAGACTCAGACCAGTCTGGCAACGTCGCATAAAATAATACTCTTTTCTCGCTGTCGGTTATATTTTTTTTCCATTTTACGATATTTTTTCTCGCAAATCGTCCATTGTGTTGAAACTGATTTGCATTCAATCATTGTAATATAGTAATTAAAATAAAACGAAGATATTACGTGAAAATACTGCTCAAGTCGAAAGTCATTCATTTATTATTTTTGGTAATTAAATTATTAACTTAATCCAATTATAAACTCTGATAGGTCACGACTAAATTATAATAAGGAATTTTGGCATTCAAATTTTTAATTTTATTTAAAAAAAAATTTAGATTCTATTATGACCTACGATGTACTATCCGAACAACCTTAAATCAATTCTTCTATAAGAAAATATTTTGAAATATCAAGATTCCTTGCTAATATCTTCCACTTACTTTAAAAGAGTCCATTACTATGAAGAGTATCAGTTTTTATTTTAGTTTCTATTTCCTTCCTTATCTTGTCTGCCTGCCTGCCTGCATGCATGCATGCATGCATGCCTATTGGCTGTGCATTAGCATAAACGATTAGACCCACTTGAGTTGGGAAAACAGATCTCTCTCTCTCTCTCTTTATTCTTTCTTTCTCTCAATTGCCAGAAAGCAAAAAAAAAAAAAAAAAAAAACAAGCTTCATAACCTGTCTTTGGGCGGCGGAAATTCATCCATTGGATACATTGATTTCACTTTCACTTTATCCAATCCATAATTAAATAATTATTATAATGTTGCTCCCGTTCGTGTTTTATGAAAGAAGAAAGTAGTGGCGTTATTACTACACAGTAGCGGTCCCCCTACTCTTTTTCTCCTTTACTAAGCGAAATTATCACATATACATGTTCGGACAGTACCCCGTAAGTCATAATAGAATCTAAATTTTTTTTTTAATAAAATTAAAAATTTGAATGCCGAAATTCCTTATTATAATTTAGTCGTGACCAATCAGAGTTTGTGATTGTATTAAGTTAATAATTTAATTACCAAAAATAATAAAAGAATGACTTTTGACTTGAGCAGTATTTCACGTAATATAGAACTGGCAACATTGCAATCATCAGCTATCTATTTTAAATCTTAAACGCCTTAAATTTTATTTTATTTAATATATTACAATGTTTAATCCAAATCAGTTTAAACACAATGGACGATTTGCGAGAAAAAATATCTTAAAATGGGGGAAAAAATGTAACTGACAGCGAGAAAAGAAAATTATTTTATGCGACGTTGCCAGACTGGTCTGAGTCTCATTTTTTAAATAATAGCGACTGTCATTTTGGAGAATTTTTTTGACTTTCTTGTTAAAATATCTATAAAAAGTGTTTGGCAGAAACTTTTGATTTTATTTTTAACGTATCCCTCGGAAGTGAATTGATAAAATGTAAGTTTTTTGTTTTTGTATCTATTGCAGAGGTGGCTATATAATTCGATATGTCTGTGTTTCGTCGATATTCCCCATAGACTACATGTTAAATTTCAATTTTTTTAAAATTAATTACACGATATAATGACCCTGCGTCAGATCTTCAAAATTTTATTTTATACGTATTTGATAGTGATTAATAACATATTAAAAAATTAGCTTTTAATCCGAACAACCTTAAATCTTAATAATTTTATAAATAAAAGGATATTTTTTTTGTTGTTGTTCCCTTATTGAAATAATGTTGAAAATCTTTCTTTTCTCACACTCACTAGGCATAAATAAACTCGATAGATTATTTCGTTTTGTTTTCCAGGGAGGACACCCACTAGTCCCCCCCCTCTCCCACCCCCTCCCATTCTCTTCTACATGCAAGCTGCAAACACCTGTTAACCTCAACGGGAATAGATCCTCGTCTCTCAACACAACACAGAAAGAGAGAGATTAGGGAAATAATAATGTGTTTTATTCTTGAACTAAATTTATTCATAAAATAAATAAATAGTTAAAAATCATTGTCTGATATAATAATAATAACAACAAGAGTGTTGCTTTTACTTTCTCTTACCTCTATATACCGGGTGGGCCAATAGTGCGTGGATGAAAGATTTTGGGCTTATAAACAGACGTATTTAAAGTTCCTTGAAGGTGCATAATGTGGGGCCTTTAGGGCTACAAATTAAAAATATTTTTGTTCCAATTGCACCTCATATACAGGGTGGTCCATATCAAAGTTATGTTTTTTTTAAATGGAACACCCTGTATATTATTGCATATTTGGATTCTACGGCCAATTTTAGTATGACTTTATGTCATGCAATGTATTCCAAACCAAACCGTTTAGCCGCAAATCGGGCTTTTGTGAAAAAACTGCTGTCTGGAAAAAATTGAATATCGCACGAACCATAAAACTTTGGGGACTGTTCTTTTGTGAGGTTACTAACCATGAAATGTACTAATGTAGGCCAGATGGGTAACCCGGAGTTATTCTTATGTTGGGAGAAATGGCCATGCCAATTTGGAAAAATTCAATTATGGATAACTTGATTTCTTCAAATGGAACATGCTAATTTTTGTTATGCCATGGGACGTGAAATTTAATTATCTTTCAGATGATATAAGGTTGTCTATATCTATCTTTGGTAGTTTTCTTTTTATTTCAAAATATTTGATTATTTTGACTATCGAAAAAAATAATAAACAAGAAATATCCTAAATTCGAAGGCGAGCTATGCGGCTAGTTATTGTCTAAAGCACTCTATTTGAATAACAGTTGACGTTTATGAAATGAAATTACATTTTATAAAAATAACCTACTTAAATTTATAATCACCCAATTCACTTCCTCTGGAGAGGCCTTAATGTGTCATTTTCGATCATCTTTAAATGTTTAAATTTAACATGCAGAAAATTTGGATCAAAAAAAAAAAAAAGTAAAATTACACTCTTCTCTGTTAAAGTGATTAGTTGCGTATGAAAATTTAACAAACAGACAGGCCTAATTTATCTATTTTTGGATGAGAAATCTTCTTTTATCAGCATTCACATAATAATTTGCTATACATGACATGAATCCTCTAAAGGCGTGGAATTAACATCTATTAAATGAACATGCCACACTATTATTATAATAGTTACAGGGACCAGTGGCGGCGCGTCCACTAGGCCAACTAGGCGGCCGCCTAGGGCGGCAACCTGGAGAGGGCGGCAAAAAGGGAAAAAAAAAAAATTATGTTCCGCGGGCGGCACACGGGAAAAGATTTCGGTCCCGGGGGCGGCAAAAATTTTGTGTCTCTAAAAAAAAGGTAAAATATTTTCCCGGATTTTTGGTTCAGCGCAAGAGAAAATGTTCCGCGGGCGGCACACGGGAAAAAATTTTGGTTCCGCGAAAAAAAAAAAAAAAAATTTCGCAGAAAAATTTTTGAGATCGGGGAAAATTTTAAGGAGGGGGCGGCAAATTAAATTTTTAAAGTTTGGGGGGGTGGGGGCGCAAAAAAATATCTTGCCTAGGGCGGCAGAATAGCTTGCGCCGGCCCTGACAGGGACGGATTAAAGTGGCGAACGCCTACTCCGGGAAAAAATTATTAATTTTTGTCTGTAATATATTGTTACATTTATTTTAAACTATCAATTTTAAAATCTCAAATCACTAGAATTTGAAGGTATTATTTAAAAAATTTTCATCCTCCAGAGAGGCCCTCCTGTAAATTGAATCTTCCAATCAACCGCCCCCCCCATCGGGGGGGGGGATTTTTCTCGGAGGGGTGCCGTTGCATCCCGTACCATGCGACAAAAATTTATTTAAATTGAATTGACTACCAAAGAATTGAAATAAATAGAGACGGGGACTAAATGGCCTTCGATGCCAAAAAAGACCTTAAATATAAAAAAAAAAAAAAAAAAAAACGCCCTCATCCGTCTCTGTAATAGTAAGAAGAAATCATCAAAGATCTATTGGTCATAAGCACCCCCAAAAACAATATATTCTGATGCTAAACAACGATGGTTCGCCCATCCCAGAAGAAAAATTTCATTTTAATTGAAAGAGAGAAAGTATTGGATTCATGTCAAAAATTCGATTTCGAGATTTTGATGGATATACACGTTTTGAGTTCAAAGAAGTGTTTTTCGCGCCCCCGGGTTTGGCGTAGTAAGTAGCGCGCCTACCTCCTATACCAAACGTCGCGGGTTCGGACCCAGGCAGTCCGATGATTTTATTTAAGCCATTTGGATACCAGATGGCTTAAATAGAAATGCCTGACCCCACAATAGATATATTCTCTACAACGGTTATCGTCAAAGTCTTAAATGGCCTAAGTTGCCGAAAAGACTGTGTGAAGTGTGTGTGAATGTGAGTGTGAATGAGAAAAAAAGTGTGAATGTTTTAAAAAAAAAAAAAAAAAAAAAAAAGTGTTTTTCGCAACATAGTCTGCGAACAAAATATCTCAAGAACGTGCAAGAAGTGCTAGGAGTTTGAAATTTTATATTTAAGTTAAACACTCGCCTAGTACGTGACTTGGAGATTTTTAACAAAATCGGACAAAAATTACTACTACTTTACTGATGCACTTTTTCAGTTTTTTTTTTTTTTTTCGATTTTCTCAAAATATGCTTTAACGATTTTTGTTAAAATTCATAAATCAATTATTTTTTAGATTAAAATGTATATTCTCATTAGGGTTCGACCTAAACAAGATTTTCAACAGAAACCGAAACTTGTATTTCCTATATAAAATTCGTATCATCATTTTACCTTTTTTTAGAGAGACTAAATTTTTTCCGTCGCTTTTCCACTTGGCGGAAAATTTTTTTCTTCTCTCATGTGGAAATCATTTGACCTTTTTACTTTCTCTTACCTATGTATATATGTAATATATATAGAGAGAGAAAGTATTGGATTCATGTCAAAAATTCGATGTCGAGATTTTGATGGATCTTCACGTTTTGAGGTCCCCTGAATCCAAAAACTGGTTTTCGCGACTTGGTCTGTGTGTGTGTGTGTGTGTGTGGGTGGGTGGGTGGGTGGGTGGGTGTGTGTGTTCAATTTTAAGCATGAAAGAATTGAGCTAGGAGGTTGAAATTTTATAATTAAGTTAAACACCCCCCGGGACCGGAAAAATAAGCTTTTAATCGAAATCGGCCAAAGAGTACTAGTACTTTACTGATGTACTTTTTCAGTTTTTTTTCGATTTTCTCAAAATTTGCTCCAACGATTTTTTTTTAAATTCAAAAATCATTTATTTTTTAGATTCTCTATAAAATGTATATTCTCATTTTGCGATTGAAATCTTCTGAAGACCACTTTACTCTTGTGTTTCATAGGAAAGATAGGAGAAATGGTTGCCATGGTAACAAAATATAAATATTTTCCCATACTTATAAATTTTACTTTCTCTTACCTCTGTATATATGTTAATATATAGAGAGAGAAAGTATTAGTTCATGTCAAAAATTCGATGTCGAGATTTTGATGGATATTCACGTTTTGAAGTCCCCTGAATCCAAAAAAGTGGTTTTCGCGACATGGTCTGTCTGTGTGTGTGGTGGGTGTGTGTGGTGTCTGTCTGTGTGTCTGTGAACAAAATATCTCAAGAACGAAATGAGCTAGGAAGTTGAAATTTTATATTTAAGTTAGGCACCCCCCATGGGACGTGACACGAAGCTTTTGAACAAAATCGACCAAAAAGTACTAGCACTTTACTGATTCACTTTTTCAGTTTTTTTCGATTTTCTCAAAATTTGCTCCAACGATTTTTTTTTAAATTCAAAAATCATTTATTTTTTAGATTCTCTATAAAATGTATATTCTCATTTTGTGATTGAAATCTTCTGAAGACCACTTTACTCTTGTACTCCATAGAAAAGATAGGAGAAATGGTTGCCATGGTATCAAAATATAAATATTTTCCCATACTTATAAATTTTACATCTTGAATTCAATTGTACCCTACTGTCGGAAACTAAATACATGTCGACACGAACAATCTGGTGTGACAAGCACAGTACACAACTTTCGATTACCGAAGGTAAGAGAAAGTTGTGTGCTGTGCGCCAGTCACACCAGATTTTTTGTTTTTGCGTGCGAGTCTCATCCCATCTTTTTTAAACTTAGATTTCGAACGGCCGAAACCGAAACCAGGACTTTTGGCCGAAACTGACCGAAACCGAAAATTCGGTCGGCTCCCAATTCTCATTTTCTTTTGAAATTGTTTAAAGCACACTTTACTCTTGTACTTTTTTTTTTTTTAAACACTCACACTTTTTTCTCATTCACACTCATCACATGCACCACAGTCTTTTCGGGAACTTAGGCCATATAAGACTTTAAACGATAACCGTTGAATTCTAATATACTAGCTGATAGTTAGCCATATAGCTAGTTAGCTAAATACTGCTAGGGTTTGGAGCGTGTCTTCCGTGCACCAAAAAGTGATGAATTCAATAATTATAGGCTGGCTTTTCCCTCAGATAAAAAATTTCATGATTCATTTTTCTCTCATTCATTTCTTTCAAAGAATGAATGATTTTTAATATCATACTAATGGCGCAATGCTAATCAAGAAAAAAAATACTCTAAAGTATTTCCTTTCTTATGTGCCAATATATTAATAATAAAAAACAACATGTGGAATGAATTAATATTAATATAAAGGAAGTCCATGTGTCATTCAACATTGACAAAAAATAGGCTTACAGGACTATTATAAGGAATTTTTCAATGCGTTTGTTTTTTAAATGAATTAAATTCTTAAGAGATTATTGGGACATCGAGCTATAATTTGTTTAATGACTTATTAAAAAATTATCGTAATTAATTTTTTTGTTATCAAGCAAATACAAAAAAACAATCTGTCCCAATAATCTTTAATTTTTTTTAAATTTAAAAATGAATTTATTGTTATTATTAATCACATATTAATTAAGAAATTTTTAAAATAAGCTTAGATGATTTATTTAAAAACCAACTGTCAAATTAGTTCAGCATTCTTGCAATAGATGGCAGACTAGTCTAACAGCTGATCCCCTATTAGCCTATATCTGGCCTATATTTATATATTTAAATGCTTTTATAAAAGATACATAATATATAATAACATTTATAAAGTATTTATTGTTAAAAGATCAATGAAAATCAACCAAATGCATTAAATATTATTAGCTATTATTTTGACATCTCTTGGCAAATTTTTGAATTACTTGATTTTTTTGGGCATACTTTTTATGACACACTTATCGGGAAAAACATGCGAAAACACTTCGTTTCCGAGCCCCCTTAAGCAATTATTTAGATACCAGATATTAGGGTGTCCAGGTACACCATTTGATATCCAAATGACTTAAAAACATCTGGTGTGTTTTAACGCTGCAGTTGAGAGGAATACTGGGAAGAATGAAACTTGACTAATCCATTGCAGAGAGTTTATTGGTTTCGTTCCGATGGAGAGATAAAGGCTCTGATGAAGGCCAACACATAGCAGTCGTAACGAATGGATGCAGTCTGCAATGAATAACTAAGTTGCATTTTTCCTTTAATCTGCCAGTAAACTGACACAAAAAAACTTCAGATAATTTATTATATTCTTTGCTTTTTATCAATTTGTTTTTTTATTTAATTTAAAGATAATTCTTTAATTCTTTGATTGACTGTTGTAATGTAGAATAAGGTGAGATAATCGTTCTTTTAATATTTTCCGCCAATACACAGACAATATCTGCAATTAGAGATTACAAGTATATTTATTTAATAACCATTTGGTAACTAAATGGCTTAAATAAAATCATCGGACTGCCTGGGTTCCAAACCCTCGACC
>JAKCPI010004668.1:0-16507 GCA_023213315.1 Euborellia annulipes
ATTCAAAGGGGGAAAAATTATTAGAGTTAACTAAAATTTAAAAGAATAAATCAAAGAGAAAAATCTCCAATTTACAGGATGGTCAGGAAAGAAGAGAAAAAATTTTGACATAAAAATAAAATAATCTGAAGATAATTCCAATCTAGAATTGAAACGTCCCAATCTAGAAGTGATTAATAATTTTGGTCATTTTTGTTTTCATTAAATAAAGATTGACCGAAAAAAGATCCATTTTTGTTATTTTCTTCATAAAAATAAAATTATTATTAGATTTTTAAAGGTTACGCCAGGAAAGAAATCAGACAAAAATTTAATCAATCTTTATCTAATTTTTAATTTCGATTGCCGACGTTTTGGACGCAAATCGCATCCTTCCTCAGGACAACAGGTAGTATCATATTTGTATTTTACTAACTACCGATTGTCCTGAGGAAGGATGCGATTTGCGTCCGAAACGTCGGCAATCGAAATTAAAAATTAGATAAAGATTGATTAAATTTTTGTCTGATTTCTTTCCTGGCTTCCATTTGAAAATTTCAACGTTTCAATCACTATTTCTGCAGGTGTTGAATTTTTTCACTTTGAAAAGAAAACGTTATTTGAGGAACTTGATTGATTCACTTGAAATAAAGTACTTTTTTGTTACAAATTTTAAATCACGCAATGAAAATGAAAGGGGGGGGCGATAGGTGATAGACAACCTCCAGAAAGGGACGATGGGCCAAAAAAGGTTGGGAACCACTGCTCTAAACCTATGGCATATTCCTAATAAATAAATTGTCGTCTCATTAATCAGTCATTTATGAAATTTTTATCAATTGTATATTAAAATAAAATGTTATTAATTTACTTTTTTTCACATTTGTTTATAATAAAAAGGAAGACGCGATTAGCTGAAAGGATAAAGAAGTTAGGTGCGCGTCTCGAAAAGCCGTTATTAGACGATTGAGAAGCTGGTTACTCTAGGCGGCAAGAGATGGCGTTAGTTCTGCCCATAGGGAAACAAGCATTTCATTTTAAAGATTCCAGCTAATTAATTAAGAGTCAAAAATTAATAATTTTTTAGCCCAATGATTACTAATTTAATTATCTATAAGGTATAGAGCGAATTTTTTTAAAATATCTTTTATTTAATGCGATTAATCTAAAAAAAAATTTATTTTTTCGAAAATCAAAAAAAGGGCTTCTATAAGTTGTAGATATTTTAAATAGTTTTAATTAAAATAAAATTATAGGTCGATAGCTTCAAAATTGTGGCCGCAATCTCCCAAAATTAGCACTTCTCGAGACGCGCACCTTAAAACCAAAGGGTTAACATTTAAATAAAAATTAATGTCAAGACGGAAGGGAGATATTTAATTGTAGGATCTACGAAGATAAGATTTAATAAAATAAATAATCAATAAATTTGTTATCCTATTTAAATGAAAAATACCAAAGTTTTGATTTCCCAAAAGTTTATGGTATTTCCACCAGATGGCAGCAAGTGTACGTGACAAAAAGGTGTCTCTATCTACTGGCGCTAATTTTATTTAACATCTCTCTATAGCGGGAGATTATAAAAGCATAAGAATTAGATACTCATACATTAGGAATGTTAATTTCTAGAATTTTTAAATTATAGCCTTTGCAAAAAATCATTTTTCATTTATTTTCGAAGAAAATGAAAATTTATATAATTAAATATTTATTAATTCATATACCCGAAAAAATAAGGGTGTGCCGCCGGGAGTCGAACCACGGATCCTCCAATTTGTACTCGGAGTGCCCTTACCACTAGACCACAGCACGGCTGGGTATATGAACTCACTTAGAAAGCAATTTTAGTCATCAGAAGAAATGGACCCAAGTTCGGCGCCACAAATTTCTCCCTCGACCAGGCGACCAAGTTCCTCATTAATGATATATCATTAATCTGTGATAATACCCTGCTCATTTGCTCCTCCATGTTCGTTCTCCAACTCCAGCCAGCGCAATTGGTTAAAATTGTGGCCTTCATGCCAACATAAATAAAAAAAAAGTTATTTAAAAATTTTATCAAAATTTCCTAAACATAGCGTTACCAAAATTTATATTCCACAAATCCTTTCTCTTGTTATAATGACAGATAAATGAAATTATAAGTTAGCATTAAAAATAAAAGGAAATTGATAATATGATTTTTAAAAAAAAGTGCAGGAGGTGGATTTGAACTCGCGAAGTTTGGATAGTGAGATTGGAAAAATATAGATTAATTGAGTACGAATTAACCACTTGAGCTACAGTTTATTTTATTGCTTTAGGAAAAAATAAGCCATATAAGAAACATGAAATAAAAGAAGTATTAAAAAATTAATTAATATTCCACATATGATATATCATTTTTCTTTACTTTTTATGCAGATTAATAATTTATAATCAAAATATTAATAGCATTCATAGTTTTCAAATAATTCAATGGGCAAACGTCAGATTGTTTATGCCTTGATGTAATTAAACCAAAAACTCTATCTAACATATGATACATGTAATTAATTCTTGAATTCCCCCTGATTCCAGAGAACTAAAGCCCTTTTAATTATATGATCTAATTTGGGAGTTATTGGCGATCAAAGTTAAGCTTATTTTCGACCTTAATGACATCAACACTCAATTCTATTGTATTATCGAAAAAGCTTATTTAGCATTGTCTGATCAAAACCAAATTTTTACCAGAGATTTATAATTAAAAAATGAGTTTTTTTCTAAAGTTTCATTAAGATTGGTAAAGAAATAAATAAAATATTGACTATTTTGTAAATTGAATTTTAGAATTCGGGATCCCCGCTGCAAGCCTAAAGCCGGTTCATAGATCGCTCTCTTTACCCATCCGGGATCCCGAATTCTAAAACTCACTTTACAAAATAGTCTGCTCCTTCTGATGTCATAGCGCGCGTTTCTGCTATTCTCTTATCCAACAGATAACTTTCAGTCTCTAGGGTCTTTTTTTAGGTATTTATATATGGAGTTATCTATTTTTGTACATGCCTCTATGTCCAGCTTTGTCCTTAGTGTTTTGGAGATTGTGAGTCGTATTATTTTCATTTAGAACTATGTCTTCAGTAGGGTGGTTGCAAGAAACAAAATTGCCGGGGTGCTACGGCCAGAGGCCGGTTGGGTTTGAGGTGTGTGTCTTCGTGCACGAAAGCACCTCGGGTAAATAAACGGGGATCCCAATAGGAATTTCAAAAAAAAAAAATAATAATAATAATTCATTCACTTCGGAATACTTTCTAGGTAAAAAGTGGACATCGAGAGGACTATTCGTTTTTTCGGATATTTTTTACATTTCGAGAAAATTTGTCCAAATTTGATCGGCCGTATTTCGGTTAGTAATGGGTCTACAAATTCATTTTATGTTACCAATTTTAGCAAATTTAATGCTCTACAACTTTATATTGTGCTAGATTTCACAAAATATGATTAATTTACGAGATATTAGCAAAAAACTGAAGAATTCTCAATTTTTTGAGGATTTTGTCTCCCTCCCCTCCCCCTACAGGGTCCTCGAGGTCGAAAACTTAGGATAGGCATCCTAGAATACCCTCAAATAACCTGTAAAAATTTCAGTCACTCCGGAATATTTTCTCGGCAAAGTGTTATATCGAATGGTCTCTATTGTGATTTTCCAATTGTTTTTCAGATAGAGAAATAAATCAAAACCGAAATGCTAATTTGTAAATATCATTAAATCTATAGGTTTTAATGAAAAGATGGGTATTATAAAACCTCAAGAGAATTAAATTTGCTATAAAACGAGATAAGAATCAGCTTTCTATGACATTTTGTTTTCATTTTATGAAGTAAAAACTTCGAATTTTTACATAAAATGGCACTTTTTCAAATTTTTAACCCCAGGATTAACGTTATCCAATTTAGCCAAAACTTTGGCATTATCATTTTCTAGCCAAAAGGCAACTTTTAGGAGGTTCCCCGAAAGAAATGAAAAAATTTTGTTTCTTGCAATCACCCTAGTCTTCAGTCTTCCTCCTTCTTTCCCCAATTTTCTCCACTTCTTCCATCCATTTCCTCTTCTTCTTATCAGCTCTTCTTTTTGGCGATCTCTCTTCTGTCATCCCGAGTAATCTTAAAATTAGCTTTAATCTTTTTGTTGTCAGCTTCCATCCTCCAAATATCTTCCTGGTGTATTTCTTTGCAGGCCTAGAATCCACTTCAATTTCCTCTTCGTTCTTGTTTCCACATAATTCCGCAGAATTAACGATCGTGTTGAACAGCTTTTGTCTAATTTTTTAAAGTGGTTCATCCCCAAAGATTTCTAATTAATCTTTTACCCATCTTGTTGTAATCCTTGTTTCTCTAATTCTAATAGGTTATGTCTTTAATTAAATGCCACAATCTAACTGAAGTTAATCGTTTTAAACTTCTCCCAGATGGCGTTAATTTTTCAGTTTTTTTATGTATATTTCTATTTCAAGTCAAGTTTGGAGGAGGGGGACATGCCCCCCCCCCTGGATACACCCATGACTAGAGGTATAGCATTAGGTTCTGGTTCTAGAGGTCGAGGGTTCTCATCTCATTTATTTCAATTGAATTAAATAAAGACGGATTCCGATGCCAAAAAAGACCTTGTAAATGAAAAAAAAGGACATAAAATAAAAAGAACCACAGGGTGATGGTGAATTTTATAAAATAAATAAAAAAATAAAATGCTTAATTAAAAAATATATTAAGTTTTTAAAATTTCTCAAAAAAAAAAAAATAATAATAATCATAATACTTGTTCTTTTTTGTTTGTTTTACTAAAATTACAATAAATTATTTCTTGTTTTATAATTTATCACTTGTTGTTGTTGTTGTTTATGATGAGCACGAAAACAAATGTTTAAAATTGGGCTCATCCTGAAGGAGTTGATTCATTCTGGAAACAAACAAACAAAAAACAATTAGAAATAATAATCCGGTTTATTATTACTATCTGTAACAGCCAACATTAGACACTGTAGCAGTAAGGCTTTTAACATTTAAATTCATAAGATTTTTGTAATGCAAATGCAATGATTACCGTTGGCCAGGATCAGGGATGCCCAAAGTTTGATCTAAAGACTTTCTTGCTTCAGTGCGTGTCAAACAATGCGTTTGCCCATAGAAGAGATAGAAGAGTTCGGGTTCATCTAAACTCTCTAAGCCTGGTAGATGTAGATGTGGTGAGTTCTGTAATTGAGATTTGAGCGCTGCCGCTGTCGTCAACAACACTTCCTTTTCTGAATCTAAACAGAGCATGGAATAACATTATTAATAGAAGAAAAGTTTCAATTGAGAATCCTAAAATGATAGAGTAGGAAAAGGTTATTTTGTCCTCTTATTTTGACTGCCTGAACTCACAATAACTAAATGTTAGGCCAAAAAAGAAATCGATTTCTGGATCTCCAGTCTGGTGTGTCTCTGTTTTCTACTTGCACAAATACACTGGATCCTCACCATCAAAAACCCAAATTTCACTTTGGTGGGCTACCAAGAGGAAATCAAACCCTGGATCTCAAGTCTGGTGTGCTTTCCACTTACACCAAGTCACTGAAACCTTTCCAACAAAAACTCATATTCCACATTGTCGGGCCAAATCGCAAATCTAATCCTGGATCTCCAGTCTGGTGTGCTTTCTATTTGCACCAAACTAATGGACCCTCACCATCAAAAACCCAAATTTCACTTTGGTGGGCTACCGAGAGGAAATCAAACCTTGGATCTCCAGTCTGGTGTGCTTTCCACTTACACCAAGTCACTGAATCCTTTCCAACAAAAACTCATATTCCACATTGTCGGGCCAAATCACAAATCTAATCCTGGATCTCCAGTCTGGCGTGCTTTCTATTTGCACCAAACTACTGGACCCTCACCATCAAAAAATCATATTTCACATTGGTGGGCCAAGAGGAAATCGAACCCTAAATCTCCAGGTGTGCTTTCTATTTGCACCAAACTACTGGACTTTGAACCTTTAAACTTTAATTTCATCTTACAGAAAAACGGTGGGTAATTATAAAATTTTAAATTCACTCCAGATTCTTTTCTTTCTCCAATTCCATCATAAAAACTGATTTTCTTCCCAAATTATCATCAGTTAGCAAAAGTTAGTACAAAATGTGTTTTTTTTGAGGCCAGCTCTATAATATTTTAACCCAATCGGGTATCAATATGTTTCTATTGCTGCTGGAAACAGTTCAATATAATTGAATACCTATAAAATAATAAGGATTAGGTATCAATTAGCGGAATATGGTGGAAATTGACAATCGAAATATGATATCAATCAATGGTAGGAATAAGATCAAGAAGAATAAAAGGCCAGGTTGAGGTTTACATCTTAAAAACAAGACTGTGGTTTTTTTGGAGGGCCAAACCCCCGGCCCCCGGGAACAACCGGCCCCCCCCTTCCGGGGGGGGGTCCCTCCCCCCCCCCGCCCCCCCCCCCACCCAAAACACTCTTTAAAATATTCTGGATGATCTAATGGCATCATTTCAGGACTAAGCAGTGACATATTGTCATGGGCGTAACTAGGTTAGTGCCGGGGTCCCCCAGAAGGCTCGTGCCCCCCTCCTCAGAAAGCTCCCTGCCCCGGAGGATAGCTGGTCACATACCCCCCCCCCCAGCGAGGATGGCTCCCGGCCTCAGCCAAATTCTCTAGTTACGCCCATGCACATTGTCCTCTATTTAAGTCTTGACAAAGGTACTAATAATCTTGACAATAACGAGAGAACATAAAAGTGAATTGATCTTATTCTTTCTTTTATAAAATTAGTCAACAGAATTTGGGTGTAGGTGGAAATTATTGTCATTAATATATCAAAAATGATACAGAGATTGGCCAAATAATAAATTTGAGAAGATTTTGTGAGTATGTTTATTTGGGTTCTCGAAATTCAAGCCTACGATCTCCAGTTATTCGGGAACATCTGAGTACTATAGTTACTACTCAGGGCCGTGCCTAGGTTATTTAGCGCCCGGGGCAAGTTAGTATATATTAGTACGCCCTTTGTATATATTTTTTACATTGTCACAATAATGTTTCCCGTCCGAAAAAAATGTTTTACCTTTTTTTTAGAGACGCTAATTTTTTGCCACCCCCGGGACCGAAATTTTTCCCGTTTGGCGCCCCCGGAACCAAAATTTTTTCCCCGTCCGAAAAAATATTTTACCTTTTTTTAGAGACGCTAAATTTTTGCGCCCCTTCAAAATTTGCGCCCTGGGCAAAGGCCCCGGTCGCCCCCCCCTAAGTACGGCCCTGTTACTACTATAGAATTAATCAAAAGATTAGAAAAGACCAGAAAAGAGGAAAAAGACTATAAGGAAGAATCAAAAAAAACATAAGGTAAATTTAATATATCTTTCAAAGTTTAGTTGAACTCTTTAATAATAAGTCTTTAAGAGAACAACTCTAATTGAACAAGATATAAGATGATATTAAACATCTAAATATTTTCAATGTTTGTATTTCATCTTGAATTCTTAACAAAACAGAGACTTACTCATGTTATTTCTAAGAGCTTCAAGCAGGGCTCGTGCAATAGGCACTCCCACTTGGGCATAGAGCCTACTTGGAGGCCATTCCATTGGCAGAGTGGCATCCGTGGTGACGATTGTCCTCCAAGGGACTACGATAGCATGATTGGCTGCCTCGTAACGAATCTCCGGCCCCGACAAAGCAGCCAATAGTTGATCCTCAGCGGCAGCACCAGGAACCGTCTAGGAATATTACAAGAAAATCTCCTGAGTCAGGTGATATCGATTTGTATCTGGCATTTGTAATCACTTACCAGCGCTCTTGCTGATCGACTATTCACATACTCCCTGGCGTTCAATTGATTATTAAAAAGATTGCGTTTATAAATTGGCAATTCTGAATAGAGATTAGCAACGGCAGCAAAATCGTTCTCAAGCCAAGTTTCAGCGAGACCAACGTGTAGAGTGAGATTAGATAAACGAGCTCGGATAGCCGATGTTGCTGATGGCGAACTCGTATCGCTTGTGTTGTTTCCAAAATGTCGATTTGAGAGAGTGTCACGTAGGGAGTCCATCAAGGATGTTATCAAGCTCCTCACCAACTACAAAACAAAATTAATGAACACCATCTAACAAGAAAACAACTAACAATAGGAAAAACGAAATATCAGCTAAAACAGCTCTTTACCATGGGATGTTATACTGAAAATATCGATGTTAAAGGTCGAAGAAGAGGATTTGAAGGATCTAAATTTTGATGGTTTATAGGATGGGTGGTCAGTTTATGAGGATGTGTTCCTTCCCAGTCACCCGATCCATACCTCTCGGCAGGTCTCGAGTTAACCAAGTTGGAGCCAACCTCATTTAAGGCACTTAGGCCACCTCAAATTGGGCCCTTTGTGCCTGTGGGGTGAGATTTTCTCCCATTTCCCTACCCTAAGAGGAGACTTTGGCAATGTTGAATTAATTGAGGCAAACTGGACACGAACCCGAGTTGTGTTCAAACTTCAGTCCATAATCCGCAGCTTAGCCACTTGCTTCCTCCAAGGTTTATAAAGAATATTCTGATTTAAAAAAAGTGAATCAATCACAATAAAATTTTTACCAACGGAATTTAAGATGATTTTTGACGTTTTTAGTCAACCTCCTTAATCAGTAGGTAAATAAATAATTAGGTTAGATTTTCTCATGATTTTGCAATAAAAAATGGCTTATTGGGTCAGGAAATTTTGAAGGTATCAAACGAACAAAAAGAGGGATTTTGGATATTCTGAAGGCATGGTCTTGGTGTTACCGGAAAAAAGTTTAAGTATTAAAATGAAGTTGTGTGCAAGAAGAAAGAATGAAGTTTGAAATATTTTAAGACCTTTTTGTGGTCCATAATGACAAAAAAAGGCTGATAAACACTTCTGTAAACAAAACTAACTATCCATTTGCCCTCAGGGCATGGCGTAGAGGTTAGCGTGCTAACCTCGTATACCAAACGTCGCGGGTTCGGACCCCAGGCAGTCCGATGATTTTATTTAAGCCACTTGGATACCAAATGGCTTAAATAAGAATGCCTGACCCCTATATGTATATTTATCAATAACGGTTATCGTCTAAAGTCTTAAATGGCCTGAGCTGCCGAAAAGACTGTGTGAATGTGTGTGTGAGTGTGAGTATGAATGAGAAAAAAAAGTGTGAATGTTTTAAAAAAAAAAAAAAAAAAAAAAAACTATCCATTTTGTTTTTTATTTTCTGAATGTTTCATTATATCTCGTGCTGATTCAGTAGATACAAACGAACTAAAAGACGATTTTGGATATTCTGAAGGTATGATCTTGTAGTCACCAGATAAAAGTATGAAGGCATGCATTAGAACTAAAGCAGAAATTTCAAAGAAAATCAAAATATGGTAATATCTCAAAGTTCAACCTTGAAGTGTACCGTCTTTTTCCTAAAATAAGACATCCTCCGAAAATAAGCCCTATCGTGATTTTCGGAACTTTTTGTAAAATAAGACATCCCCCGAAAATAAGCCCTAGATAAAATAATAAATAAAATAAAATAATGTGAGCTTTCCTAATACTCGTATTTCAGAGAAAATGTTTGAAACATCCGAGAAATTAATTCTTGGAATTTATCTTAAAAATACAACGTAATGCAGCAGTCTACATTGAGCGACAGTGCAGTTAAAACCCCAGTTAAAATGAGTACAAAACGAAAGAGCTATTCCGTCGAGTACAAAAAGGGAATCAAATAATGATTCCTGCAGGAATGACCGGTTACCTCCAGACACTTGACATTGCAATAAACAAGCCATTTGTGGATGGAAATCAATGAATATATTGAAAACAGAATAGTGAGAAATCATCGAAGTAATTTTGTAAAACCAGGCTTATTAGAAGTTGTGAATTGGGTAAAAAATTCATGGGACAAAATAACTGATAGTGATGTTTCCAATGCACTACGAACAGGCTACTTAGACAAGAAGTATTCATTTAAGGATAGCTATATCGCAAGACATGAGAGATTCGGACCAATGATTCAACGGGAAATGGATTTGGAAGAAAATCAGAAATAATCAGAATTTTATTTATGACGATGTTCCAGAAGAAGATGACATGACTGTAATTGAATAAATTTAAATTTCTGTATTCTGTGTAAAATAAATAATTAAATAAAAATATATAAATATACTTTTATTTTTGCCCTCCCCCGAAAATAAGCCCTAGCGCGTATTTTGGACCAAAAAAGAAAGTAAGACAGTGTCTTATTTTCGGAAAAAGACGGCAGTAGTGGAAGAATTTCGAATTGCTGTCGAATTCATCTCAGGATTTTTCGAAAAATACGAAAAGTATTATGAAATTATTAGGGGTATTTTGATTTAAAGGAATAGGAATACAAAAAAGGTGGGTGTCGCATTAATTGAGAAACCCTCATCGTGTTCAACACAAATACTGGTAACACCAACCTCTCTTCTTTCTCTTGGTGTTTGTGATTGTTCTAACGCCGCTACAGCTACAGGCAACGTCATTCTTAGATTCTTTGCGCATCTTTTCCATCTGGCTGGTGGCTCTTCTAATCCTAAAATTTCCGCCTCAAATAAATTCAAAGGCTCTAATGATTCTGGATGTAAAATTGGTAGAAAAGTGCGCACTAATCGCCACTGGACTAAATCATTAAGCATGATGATCTCATTGGAGGCGACAATCAAAGATGCATTGCTCAAATAAGCCAGAGTGCCTAAAAAAATAAATAAATAAATAAATAAAGAGTAAAGGGGAAGGAGGGGGGATTTATTTAATCTGATTTACCTTGTGGGTAGAGGAGAAGAGGGGTAGTGTCTTTGAGTGGACGACTAGGAAGCTGCTTCGCTAACACCTCCATTATCGGCAAAGATGAAGCGAGTTTGCGTAGTTCACCCAAAGTTGTTTTCTCGCCAGATAAAAATTCCTCGCGTGGCCATTTTGGAGTCATCTAGAAAATGAAAAAAAAAAAAGAAAATTAATCTTAAGGGATTAACGAAACTTTTAGTTTAGTCCAGTAAATTAACATCAAACACACATAAACGATTCTTGGACCGATGAAAAGGGTGTTATATTCAAAGAAGACAAACTTTGTTAATAAAAAAAAGTGATTTGTCCTTATATAATAAAATTAAAAATTAAACTATATTATTTAGAAAACGAAAAATATAATATTATATTATAATATATAATATAATTGTAATTGCTATCTGACTCCTGTTATTATTATATCAGATTAATGAGGATATTTGATACTAATAAAACCGAATTTCGTATGTTTTGGGCGATTCATAATGTATATTTCAACAGTTCATGGCTCTGATGACGGCATTTTGTAGCTGAAAATAAATCAAGATAATTTTTATTTTAATGTGTGTTTGATAAGGGATTAAATTAATTTTTGTTTATGTTTATTTGTTGGTAAACCCATGTCTCTCGGAAATTGAACCCAGGATCTCCAGCCATACTGGGGTATCGGTCTGGTAGCCTTTGGGTCAGATCTTCGACCAACCAATTATTAATTTTTTATGTCATAATATTTTTTAATGGAAACTTTCATGGTTAAAACCTAGAAAATTTCCAATAAAGCATGGGCGTAGCCAGACTTCTTATTAGGGGGGGGCAACCCCTCGTTAGGGCGAGAGGGGGGTTTGCAATTAATATATACTTTATTAATTATTTATTTAAATAAAAAAAAATTAAATTAATATAGTGGATTGGGGTTATAAAAAAAAAAAAATTTCAATGGAAAAAATATATATTTGTTTTTTTTTTTAATTTTTAGGACAAGCCAGGGCCCCCTGCCTCCCCCTGGCTACGCCCATGCAATAAAGGTTTTCATTTTCTTTTATAAAAAACACAAAAATATGTCGATTTTCTATTTGAGAGACAATTCAGCAAATAATAATATCGATGTTTTAATTAAAAATTTTGTTTTTATAAGAATTTCCGGTAAAATAGAAATAGAAAAACTGAAATGGAAAGATTATTTTAAAATTTTAGAAATTTGCCGTTAATAAAAAAAAAATTGACATTTTTGTCTTTGTTTTATTTAAATTGTATTTAAAATGATATGGATTTGTGTTAAATTTACTTTGAAATGTTTAAGATATTTCATATTAAATGTTTAATAAATTAGAGTATTGTTAAGATAGATTAGAATAGGTCTTAAGGTTGTTCGGACAGTACCTCGTAAGTCATAATAGAATCTAAATTTTTTTTTTTTAATAAAATTAAAAATTTGAATGCCAAAATTCCTTATTATAATTTAGTCGTGACCTATCATAGTTTATAATTGGATTTAGTTAATAATTTAATTACCAAAAATAATAAATGAATGACTTTTGACTTGAGCAGTATTTCACGTAATATAGATCTGGCAACATTGCATTCATCAGCTATCTATTTTAAATCTTAAACGCCTTAAATTTTATTTTATTAAATATATTACAATGTTTAATGCAAATCAGTTTAAACACAATGGACGATTTGCGAGAAAAAATATCGTAAAATGGAAAAAAAAATGTAACTGACAGCGAGAAAAGAGTATTATTTTATGCTACGTTGCCAGACTGGTCTGAGTCTCATTTTTAAATATTGGCGACTGTCATTTTGGAGATTTTTTTGAATTTCTTGTTAAAATATCTTTAAAAGCCTTCGGCAGAAACTTTTGATTTTATTTTTAACGTATTCCTCGGAAGTGAATTGATAAAATGTAAGTTTTTTTTTACCTAATGCAGAGGTGGCTTTATAATTCGATATGTGTGCGTTTCGTCGATATTCCCCATAGACTACATGTTAAATTTCAATTTTTTTAAAATTAATTCACGATAACTCTGCGTCAGATCTGCTTCAAAATTTTATTTTATACGTATGTGATAGTGATTAATAACATATTAAAAATTTAGCTTTTAATCTAACAAAGTGCTTTAATGTCCGCGAAATCAGAATTTCCCTTTGCATATTGTTTTGTAAATTAAAATTTAAGAGCCTTTGGTGGAGAGGGCGTTTGTGCACCTCTCCCCCCCCCTCCCCACTCTGCCCTCTCCTTTATACCGCTCATCGAAATACCAAATTTATTCAATGCGAATAACCTGATTGATATTTTCAATGCGTGCATAGAGGATTATTTTTGCTTCTAGGTGTCTGAACAGAGCGACGTGACATGCGAGTCATATTATTTATTTTGCACCTGGTCATCGTCGAAATTGTCCTCTCTCGGGAATCGTTGCGTTTCTGTCATATTAGGCCACACTTGTGCTAATCGTGCCTCAAAATGAATTAATCTTTCAGCAAATCGTTGAGCAGCGGCACTCTGGGCGCCTAACGATTGCGCCGTTTCGGCCAAAAGACGGAGATATGCCTGGAGACGTTTCTTGCTACCGCCTCGGTTCGTAAATGACGTCATATTCTGGTAGAGAACTGGACCAGGTAAACCTAAAAACAAAAAAATTCTTTTAAAAACCCGAGTAATAGGAAAAAACCAAAAACAAAATTACCTAATCCTGCTGGGGAAATTCGGATTACAGGGCCGCTCTCGTCAAGTGCTTCAACAGAAACTGAGAAGAAAACTTCACCGCCGTAGCGACCTTGAAGTGTTTCTATTGCAGTTCTGAAATTCGTGAAAAAAAAAAATTAAAAGAATCTGTGTTGACATTTCAGTCTTTGCCAAGACCATCCTCAGGGCGTACTTTTTGATAATGAAATTAAATTTTTAAATTTCTTTCAATTGGAACTCACTGCAAGTAGTTCAAGAATTGAATTAGATTATCAAAACAAAAACAGTGGAACAATTTTGTTTCTTCTTAAGAAGACCTATTCCTAATCTATCTTAAAGAGACTGTAATTTATTAAACATTTAATATGCTTATACATTACAAGGTAAAATTAACACAAATCTATATCATTTTAATAAATAATTACAATTTAAATAAAACAAAAGACAAAAATGTCGACATTTTTTTATTAACGCCAAAATTTCGAAAATTTTAAAATAATCTTTCCATTTCAGTTTTTCTCTGTCTATTTTATTGGAAATTCTTATAAAAACAAAGAATTTAAGGGGATTCAGGTGGGGCTGGACGGTAAACCGGTTTCCGGTAAAAACCGGTAAAAATTTTTACCGAAAACGCGGTAACGAACCTCTAATTCGATAAAAACCGGTTTTTTTTTCGAAAGTCGGTAAAAACCTATTTTTTCGGTCGGTAAAAATTTTGGTTCCGCGGAAAAAAAAAATGTTCGCGGCGGCAAACTTTGGTTTCGCGGGCGGTAAATTTTACACCGACTTTCGAGAAAAACCGGTTTTTTTTTCATTATCGAGGTCGGTAATGAAAATCCATTACCGTCCAGCCCTAGATTCAGGAGTGACGTCTAAACGTACTTTAAAAAAAAAACTAGACTATTATAAGGAATTTTTCAATGGGTATTTTTTTTAAATGAATTAAATTCATAAGAGATTATTGGGACATCGAGCTATAATTTGTTTAATGACTTATTAAAAAATTATCGTAATTAATTTTTTTTGTTATCAAGCAAATACAAAAAAACAATCTGTCCCAATAATCTTTAATTTTTTTTTATATTCAAAAATGAATTTATTGTTATTATTAATCACATATTAATTAAGAAATTTTTAAAATAAGCTTAGATGATTTATTTAAAAATCAACTTTCAAATTAGTTCAGCATTCTTGCAATAGATGGCAGGCTAGTCTAATAGCTGATCCCCTTTTGGTCTATATCTGGCCTATATTTTTATGCTTTTATAAAAGATACATAATATATAATAACATTTATAAAGTATTTATTATTAAAAGATTAATGAAAATCAACCAAATGCATTGAATATGATTAGCTGGCATTCTGACATCTCTTGGCAAATTTTTGAATTACATGATTTTTGATTTTTGGGCATACTTTTTATGACACACAACGCCCTCTTATCGGGAAAAACATGCGTAACACCTTCGCTCCCGTACCCCCTTAAATAATATCCATCAAAGCATATCGAGAATATGTTGATTTGTCCCTCAAATTGAAAATCGATTTTTGTCATTGTTTTATTTAAATTGTATTAAATTCCAATTGGATACCAAATGGCTTAAAATAAGAATGCCTGGACCCCATATATATATTCATAAATAACGGTTATCGTAAAAATGTCTTATGTGGCCTGAGTTGCCGAAAAGACTGTGTGAATGTGTGTGTGAGTGTGAGTGTGAATGAGAAAAAGTGTGAATGTTTTTTTTATAAAAAAAAAAAAAAAAAAAAAATTGTATTAAATTGATTTAAATGATATGGATTTGTGTTAAATTTCATAGAAATGTATAAAATATTTCATATTAAATGTGTGGAATTAATAAAATTGATTTTATTCACCTATAATCCCAGGAATATGTCTCAAGTGTCCGATGACACCCCAGCCTCCTAATTGGTCGATTTTGTTCCTCAAATCGCTCTTGATTTGGTCAACATTTGGCTCCAAACGGCTCTCAAAAGACTGAAAAAATAAGAAGAGAATCACAGTGTGACATATCACCTAGTGTATCATTTAAAAAAACAATGTTTAAAACTAGAGGAAAATTATTTTATACATTTCTAACAGATTACGCATCACTTAATCAAAATAATTTTTGGATTTGTGTTAACTTAGAAATGTATAAATTATTTCATATTAAATATTTAATAAATTACAGTATCATTAAGATAGATTCTTCTGAAGAAGATTTCCACTATTTTGGACAGGAAGTGTACATTCTACCCTCACCACATCCTACAGTCACTAGATCATAGAAGAAAGTAGTATCTCACTATCTCTCTTCTACAAGAGTGACTTACCATGCAGTCAATGCTCTGCCGAGATTAAAATCAATTATCCCACCCAATGCAACATATGTCACGGAGACACTAAGAAGGCATCTTCCCAGCTATTCTAGATCACAATTAACAGATCATGCTGGAAACCATATTCCATCTGTCCTTTTGTCCCCATGACTCAGCGTGATTGGAACTTAAGCTCCTGCGTCTATCTTCCTAAAACCTACAATCTTCAGACTTTCCGAAGTCTCAACCTCAACAGGCATCTTCTCCAGTTCCCACAGTTGAGTTTCCCTTTATGCTTCTCCTTTTGTTTTTTTATTTTCTTCTCGGTGCACATGTGTGACTACTGGTCATTACTAGGTCTTCGGACCTTATACAACCCAAAAAAACTTAAAAAAAAATGTATTACCTATTCCTGAGTGCCTTCCATCGTGGATCTTTAATCGATGAGAGTTCGGGCATTACCTGCAAGTGAGACAAAGAGCAAAAATCCGCCTGTCATTGATTATAAAAAGATTTAGTGGCCATCACTTATGATTAAGCTCGGGTGGCGGTGATGGAATTTAAGGAGTCCGCCATGAGAGGCCATGAGCCAGGGCGTCGAAACGGAGCCTCAGCACAAGGAAGGTGCAAAAAGGGACTGCCCTGCTTTAAAATCAATCTCTTAATGTTCAGTACTTATATTTAATTAAAAAACAAAA